>VWZD01005129.1:5463-43621 GCA_013396695.1 Sakesphorus luctuosus | reverse complement strand
GGGGGCGCTGCGGGCCGGGCGCCCCCGTTGTTTGTGCCCGAACGGGGCCGCAGCTCAGCCGGCCCTGCCGCCCCAAACGCTGCCCATCCGTGCGCTTCCTGCTCCGGCCGCCAGCTCCCCGCTCCCACAAAAACACGGACCCTAGCTGTCTGCTGAAGTGCTTCAAAACTTTTTGGTTCTTTACTTTTTAGTGTGTGTGGAAGGGGGTAGGTGGCTGGAGGAGTTACGTTGGCAACAGGTGCGCGTATTCCAGAAATTTCAAGGGGTTTTTAGGGGATTGCCTGGAGATGCTCATTGTAGCGCAGTATTGTTTCTTTAATGATAGCAGAAAACTGGTCGGTCCTGCTTTCGGTGCTGGGTGTTTCGTACTCTGAGTCACGCTGGGCTGTCCAACCTCCTTGATCTAAATAAATTTGCAAATGCCGTATTTTTCGGATGAACAAGTAGCGAGAGCACTGTGGGAAATAAATCCTGCTCGAACCTGCAGAAATAGGGCAATTCCTGGCTGCAGTTAAGCGTGTGGAGCCTGTGAAACGCGTGCTCTGGAGGCGCCCATGGGCGAGGGCTCTGTCTCTGCTGGCCAAGTGGGTTCCTTTTTACCTTAGGAAGGGATTTCCTTGTATAAAGTGAAGTTCAAGTTGAAATGCCTTCCTGAGAGTCACGGGCATCTGAAAGGCTGCTTCTCTTGGGCTCCAGCTGAATTGCAAGTTCTCGTCATCTGTGTTGCAGATGATGAGCTGGGATGGCGTGGTGCTCCCCTGCCGTGGTTTTCAGGTTAGGTATTTGGGGAGAAATGGGAATTTTGAACGGAAGTTCGAACGGTCCCGTTACTGGTGCTCGCTGGGTGTGGGCTCAGTCCAGGGAGAGATGAGTAAGAGGATCTGGTTATGACTTCAGAAGAGCTTTAGCCGTAACTTCTTATGCTCAATTCTTTGTATTTTGGCTAGTGAATGAAACATTTGTGTTAGGATTTTTCTGTTTCCGTGTGCCTTACCTGCCAGAGGTTTGTGAGGAAATACCCGCCCACAAACATCCCGTGTTTTGCCAGCCTTTGTTCCATGCGTTTCTTACTTTTCCTGTTCCTTTGTTCTACATTGGCCACTTGAGATTGAATTTAGCTCAATTCTGACTTGGCTCGATTAAACAGATGGTTAATAATCGTTTTGAAGGCATCTTGTTTGTTTCCTTTTCCCACCCTTTCAGGAATTATTTTGTAATGTATTACCTTGGCATTGTTTATCAGGGAAGGATCATCTCATCGCTTTTAGTTTCAACAGCAGACGATAAAAAGACATGTGGGAGATGGTGTGCAAAGAGTTAACCTAATAGCAGGAGAGACAAGGATAAAGCAGCCCTGATCTGGAAGGGTAATTGAAGGCAGTATGTTAAGGATTTGGCAGGAAGGGGATAAGGCAGGACTGCCCCCTCCCAACCAGCTTGTTTTTCTGTAGTTAGTGGCACCATTGGTGATAACAATTACTTGACTTAATAAACTACATAGGGAAAAAATGAAGTTTGTCTAAATTCCTGCTAAACTGTCAGGACAAAACTGCAGTCTGGATTCTTGTTTAGAGTTGTTCCTTCGATACAGAATGATGAGGGATTGGGAGAGTCTGGAAAAAGGAGAAAAACCTTGAAATCACTCTTGCTGCAGGCCTAGAGCTGGTGCTTTCACTGTACTCCAGGAGGGGCTTGGCTCAGCACACTGAAGGGGCACGCTGAGCTCCTGGACCACAGCTGTCTCTCTCATTCATGTTGATGGGATGCTTTAATGGTGGAGCTAAATTGGATTACAGAGACCTAGCTCTGTCCCTCATCAGTGGCAGGGATCTTTGATCCATCTCCAGGTAATTTTACAGTAAATAATAGAAAGCTGACTATTATATATCCACATCAGATGGCACAGCCATCTTTTGCTGCTTTGATGTAATTTGAAACAAGCTTATTCTCCTTTACATGGATACCTTCTCTTTTTCAGAGATTTTTTTCTTTCATTCTTTTTCATCTCAGGAGTCTTTTGATGATGCATCCCTGGCAAAACAAAAAGAAATCCAGGAAACAGATCCTACATACGAAGAGAAAATGGTATGTAACATTTGGAAGTGTGTACAGTACCTATGCACTTGAATTGTCTGTTTGTTTGAAATCTCTTAACTGGATTTATAAAATTCTGTGTAGTTATTAAAAATATGTAAGTAACTTGAAACCAGAAGATATCCAAAAAGAAGCTCCTTAGACTCTTCTGCTTTTCAGCATTTTAAAGGCATCTGTAGAGCTGTCCATCCTGTAGGCAAGGGGGGTTATAAAGAGTTGAGTTCAATTTTGCAGTCAGAAATGGAAAGATTCTCTGGGAATCTCCTTTCTGAAGCTCTAGTTAAAGAGTCCTCAGGTTTTTGAAGATGGGTGATTCTGTGCCTCACAGGTTAGAAAAGAGAAAAATTGACATTTTCCTTTTTTATGTAATACAGGTTTTTGTAGTTTTTATAATGTAAGAGATGAAGCCATCCATTCCTCACCATCTCATTGCACTTTTTTTCTCTGTTTCTTCTCCCTGTTTGCCTTTCTTCCTGTTTGTAATTCCACTGTCTGTGACTTCATGTGGAATTTCTTCCATAAGAAAGTGAAACTGATTTTTATAATTTGCTACTTCCTGTGTTGTTACTTCTTGGCATTTAAAATAACTCAGTCATCTTTTGCTGATTTCTTGGTGCTACTGTCTGGCAAACTTGAAAAAAGTGGACTTGGAGTTGTCTCCTATAGTCTTGAGACAGACACAGTTATGAGGGGGATTGTATTTTGCTGTCACAACAGTCAGAGGATGCACCAAAAACGAAAATGGGAAAAGTTTCTCTGTTGGCAGAAGGATAGGTCAGGGTTGCAGAGTACAGCCTGTTCTTGTCTGTGTCCTGCCTCAAACATACAGATAATGTTTGTTGGTCTCTCAGAAGAACATCCTTAAGTGCAGTTAAAGCAAGGCTGGGGATGTGTACAGGGCCAAAACTTGCAGGAGATTCCTCACTAAAACCTTCTGAAGTGCAGCCTGAATCTCTTCTTCCTCTCTTTGGTATAGTCAGTGAAAATAAGGATCAGCAATTTGGGTAGTAGTAAGATCTTGCCTTGTTTAAACATCAGAAACTGTTGCAAAGTGAGCAAAACCCAAACAAAACCTATGAAGAATATATGGGAAAACATAAATTTAGTGGATGTGGATTGTAGCTTGTCAATCAAGCTTAAACTAAAGTTAGAGTGAGTCTGAGTCCTCCATGGTACATACAGATATCTTTCCTGGTCTCTTTATTCTGTAAAACTTTGTCTTCCTGTCTCTTACATAGTGCAGGATCTGCCTGCTTTAAGGAGGAGAGAACACTCACAGAGTCTGTAAGCCTGGAACATATGTTCCTTTTTAGTAAGAAAACTGACTTCCTGTAACTGCTGCAAGTTGCTAAATACCAGGTTCTGTTGTGGCAGCTGGCAGAATGTCAGAGTGGTTGCTGTCGACCTTGAAGCTGTTTTGCATCTTGCTTGTCTGTTCAAAGTTTTGATGTGGCTTTGGGAAGGTGTGTTGCTTCCAAATGGAATCTGTCTCAAAGAAACTGAACCTTTCAGATACTACTGTTTCCTCCTGTAAACTGTTTTGCACAGCAGAAGCAGCAACTCTTATCAAAGGGGCAGCCTGACAAGTTAGGCCGGGCATATCTAAGGCCTCTGCTGCTGAAATAGATGTTCTGAGCTGCTGTGCCCCCACTGCCCCCTTTCATGCCAGCTCTGCTGCTTATCTGACACTCCACTGATGTGGTTTATCTTGCTGAGCAGGCAGGACACTGCAGTAGAAAGGAATTGATGCCAGGTTGGTGAGATGAGTGAGTTCATTAAAGAATCCTGTGTGTGATAGGTGGGGGTAAATTTCTGGGAGTGGGACTATCACTCTTGACAGGAGAAAATTGTTTAAGGGGCCTCTGGCCTTGCATAGTGAGACTGGTGCAATCTTTGTGCCAAAGTCAGATTTCAGTCTTGGTGCAGGTCTGTCCTGCAGCTTTGATCTTGCTGGGTAGCAGAAGTGAACCTTGGCTCTAAAAAAGAATGTTGACTCTGTCAAAAGTAGTTATATTGATGTTAATCATATTTTTATCTCTCTGTAAAGGAGAGTACTCAGGCATTGGAATGGGCTGCCCAGAGAGGTGGTGGATTCCCCATCCCTGGAGGTTTTTAAACTGAGAGTGGCCGTGGCACTGAGTGCCATGATCTGGTAAATGGCCTGGAGTTGGACCAAGGGTTGGACTTGATGATCTCGGAGGTCTTTTCCAACCCAATGATTCTATAATTCTATGATTTTCTTTGCTGTTGTAGCTATGTATACTAAGAAATGTGAAACTGTATTGTTTAAAAAGTATTTGTTAGGATTTTGTTTTGAATGAATACACACTGTCATGTCTCACAGTTGTTCCGTTTAATTTTCCCTTGTCAACAGCAAACAGACAGAGCAAACAGATTTGAGTATCTGTTGAAGCAGACTGAGCTCTTTGCTCACTTCATTCAGCCTGCTGCTCAGAAAACTCCAACTTCACCTTTAAAAATGAAGCCTGGACGTCCACGAATAAAGAAGGATGAGAAACAGAATTTACTGTCAGCTGGCGAGTGAGTGATGACACATAGGCCAACTTGTACTATAGTTAAGATTTTACTGTACTTTAGAAGTGTAAGTTAAACTTGCTGAACTTTAGTCCTGTTTGAGTGTGGGGTTTGTTTTTTTTTTCAACTGTCTACATGTAAGTTGAGGGTTGTTTGAGAATTCTACGAGTTACAAGAGTTTTATGTTGATGCTAAGGCATTCCAGCATGAGAAAGCAGGCGTAGAAAAGGAAAGCATTCGTGGCTCCAAAGTGTAAGAGTTGATCAGTTTGCAGCATCTTGCAGGCAGCTTGAAAATCATCAGTCCCTGAATTTGGATTGCCTTCCTTGCAGCTTGTGTGGCTGCAGCACAGCTGGTGTTTGGCAGGTGTAGCAGAACTCATAACTGCAGAGTTGTTCCCTGTCCTGTAGTCACAGCCCAGCACACACTGACGCACACACTGATCCCACTTTGGGCTGATAAGAGTCTGCTAAACGAGTTCTGAAGAGCATTCCTAGAAACTTCTTTGGATGTTTGCATTCTGCATTGCAATGACATTGGATTTAACTTTGGAACAACTTCATGTCTTTTCAGCTTAGCCAGAAACTTAAATACTTTCTTGGACTTTTCCAGCTACCGGCACCGTAGGACAGAGCAGGAAGAAGACGAGGAGCTGTTAACGGAAAGCTCCAAGACAACCAATGTCTGCACTCGCTTTGAAGAATCTCCATCATGTGTGTTTCCTTTTTCCCTTTTTCTTCAAAATGTTGTTAAAAATGAACTTCATCCTCCCTAAGGGTAATGAATTAATCTAGAGGAACAAGAGGAGGAAAAAAATCCAGCAGCAATTCAATGGGACAGAATGTAATAGGAGGACTATTTATTTTTAGTCAATCTAGAAAGATAGTCCAGTGAGTCTTGTCCTTCAGAAATCCTGTTGCTGTACTTCAGTTACTAGGAAAGACTTTTTCAGTCTTCACCTTCCTGTATTTGGTTATAATTTAAAGCACCTAACAGCTTCGAGTTCATTTAATGGAATTCAAAATTCTGTTTTAATGTTTGACTATGTTGGAGGGTTGTGGTAGAGTTAGAATTTCTGTGTGCTGTGGGTTCTTCAGGAAAACAAAGCTATTGGAGCAGCTTGCAGAAACAGAATTAACATGTTGCTGTCTCCAGTCTGCATTGTCCTTGGTATTTATTATTAGGGAATTGCTTCCTGATTTTGTTCTGTAGCTTTGATAGTCTCTGTCAATTAGCAGGCAGCAAATGGTGAAATTCTTTTGTACGTTTTTGAAGATCTTTTGGTGTATTCTTTTATGTCTTTCAGATGTGAAATGGGGAAAGCTCCGTGATTACCAGATCCGGGGACTGAACTGGCTCATTTCTCTCTATGAAAATGGCATCAATGGCATCCTGGCAGATGAAATGGTATTTACATGGCCTGTGTTTCTGAGTGCTTAAGAACACATGCAATACAATACCACAAATATATGGGATTTGTAATAACACAAAATGCAAGATATAATTTGCCAAATCTTATTTTTCTAGTATATTTTAATGTTAAAGGTGTCATAGTTGTCTTAATTTAAGGCAAGTTTAGGAATGGGCATATGAAAAGGGAATCTGTCAAACTTTGGAAACATGACCTTGATGGAGGGTAGTTGTTCCATAGAATGACATGTCCTCTTTTTTTTTTTTTAATCCAAATTGCAGGTATTTTGGTATGGTAATTTCAAGCTGCCCTTGTGAGGAGAGTGTCATAAATGAAAAGAGCTACAAATGAGGAAGTACTTCCTGTTGTTGGGGCAAAATGTAGGGTGCGAGTGTCCTGTATGGACCGATCTCCACAGCCAGAGCTGCGGCAGTGGGACGTTTTCTGGGAAAAATGATGCAAAGATACATGTAGCTAGAGAGCTGTGTTAAAGTTTCTTGTACAGCAGGGTCATGGATATTTTAGTTGCCACTGGCCATAGTAGCTTTTGCTTCTGTTTTTATTTCCCCCACCCACCCCTCAAAAGACCAGGGATGAATATAGAAGAAATTGTTTTAGTTTCACAGGCAGATATGTTTTTGTCATCCTGGTGAATTTAGTTGTATCTGTTTTTCCTAAAGAGCAGTTAAGAATAAAGAAAAATTTAATTAATTTCAGTATATTGCATTTCCCATATCTTGTAATTTCTTTGTAATAAAACTTCAAGATAAGTTAGACATAAATGACTTTAAATTACTGTTCAGTAATGTGCTCCTTTCTGAAATTTATCAGGGATTTTCTTCAACATACATGCTTATGAATGTTGGGGGTTTTTTGGCTGAATACAGTTCTAAGTGGAGCAGGCTTGTTTGAACAAAAACAACTGGGAAGCTTTATAAGTCGTTGGATTTGTGGTATTCCAAAATCCATCTTGTGTTGAGCAGTTACAGTACTTACTGTTAAGTATTTTTTAATTCATTCTTAGGTATTAATACTCTTGAAGTTATTAATGCTTTTCACACGGTCTGTAAACACTTTTCGACATCTTGCACCAGGTTGTCTTTATTGGGAAGACATACTGGAATTTTAGAATTAAAAATAACCTGTGCTGATGGTTTTTGGAGTTTTTTACATCCTATGTGTTTGAGTCACAATGTTTTTGAATTATTTTGCATTATAGCAGTGATCTGTTTTTTGCAGGTCTTCCTCTTGTTTTGTTTTAGTTAAAATTATGTGCTGAAGGTACAAGATTTTAAAATACTCCGCTGAATAAAGAACCAAAGTACTTCTACAGAGGCTCAGTATTTGTTTTCTTCTTTGACATATGCAGTTGTTTACATTTATGTTTGGCTTTCTTCTCACAGAAACTGATGTCATTTTTGGCCTGTGAAAGCCTACTTTTAAAAATTAATGAAGGACTTCATTACTATAATAAAACATTAATATTATAATATAAAATATTATTAAAGTGAATTAATATTAATGAATATTTGAATAAATTAATCATTCTAAGGGTTCTTAATTTATTATCTTTATTTCACGTTTAAAAGAATACATAAATCCAATTTGAAAAGTTTGACCTCTAAATAATCTGAGTAAACATTAGTTTACAAAACAAAATTTTATGAAATAATGTTTTTTTGCACTTCTAACAATATTGTCTTATTTGAAAGATAAGGCATAATTCTAACTCCATAATCAAAGGTTTAAAAACTTTACTGTTACTACTTTAATTAAATGTGGGAAGCCACTTGGCTAACCAAGACTTTGATGCCCTTTGTGAGTTGCACTCTCCAATACATCTCATTCCTTTGTTCAGGCTGCACTCAGAGCTCACTCCTGGGTTTTCTTTAAGGTGTTTTCTGAGGGGGTTTTTCTTTTTCTAACATGTTAATGTGTTTTACAGGGTCTTGGGAAGACACTGCAAACAATTTCTCTTCTTGGCTATATGAAACACTACAGAAATATTCCTGGACCTCACATGGTGTTGGTTCCCAAGTCCACTCTGCAAAACTGGATGAATGAATTCAAGAGATGGGTACCAACACTTCGAGCAGTTTGCTTGATTGGGGACAAAGACCAGCGAGTAAGTTCTGATGTGGTGGTTTTTCCCATGTAGTCTTGTGTAAATCCAGCATGTGATCTTGCTGTCCTTTACCTTTTCTTTCACAGGGAAGGATATTACTTGGATTTGTAGTGATTAAACAGTAAGACATACAAGTGCTGCCTGTTTACAGTGTTAACCATCACAATGTAACTGTTGCAAGCTCAGAATTCACGTGTTGCCCAGCTGTTGCTTCATCACTCCACCTTTGTAATTTCTTGTCCAAGGATTTGCTCTCTGCTTTGTGAAGGCAGTACACCCTGATCACCAACAAAACGTGATGAATCTTAAACTGGGAAAGTTGTAACAGTGCTACTGTGTTCTTTTGGATTTACATTTGATAAGGCCTCAGTAACGAAGTGTCACCTTGTTATTTAGGCTGCCTTTGTCAGAGATGTGTTGTTGCCTGGAGAATGGGATGTGTGTGTAACATCATATGAAATGCTTATTAAAGAGAAGTCAGTATTCAAAAAATTCAACTGGAGATATCTTGTTATAGATGAAGCCCACAGGATTAAAAATGAAAAATCAAAGGTAATTTATACTTACACTGAAAGAGAGATTTGAGTGGGTTGTTAGGTGGTGGTGTGGGGACTAGTAATGTTTTTGTGTTTGCTCATGTCTGAATATCCTTCAGTTATCAGAAATTGTGAGGGAATTCAAGACTACAAACCGGCTGCTATTAACTGGAACTCCACTTCAGAACAACTTACATGAACTTTGGGCACTTCTCAACTTCCTTTTACCGGATGTCTTTAATTCAGCTGAAGTAAGTCTTCATTCCCGCTAATCAAATTAAATTAATTTTTTTGGGTTTCCTACTTCGAAAATAGACCTGAATATGCATAGTTAGGAGTGTCAGTTACTGCTAAGTGGTAGATTGACAGTTAAGAAATGTTTGTGTTTGTGTTATAGAGCTATCCATAAAAATAGGCCAGATAGGGTAACTTGTTCTTTTACTTATTGCCTGTGTAAGAGAATCGCTTGAGTTGCATTTATTCACCATTGTGGTGACACTGCACCTTGAAAGGAGGACTCTTACAAACTGATGATTTTGTTGATACAGGATTTTGATTCGTGGTTTGACACAAACAATTGTCTCGGGGATCAAAAACTGGTGGAGCGCCTTCATATGGTGAGCCTTTCTGCTTTTGGTTACAAGCGTTATATTTACCTAAGTTAGATTCTAATACTTCTCCTAATGCTTCTTGGGATAGAATATTAGAGTAAGATAGATTCCAGAAACTATGGTAGACTTTCAGTGTGGGTTGGCAAAGCTCAGAAGAGCTTTTTTTGAAAAGGAAATGGTTTTGTAAGGGAGAGAAGGGTCAGTAGTTCTGGCTCCCAGGGTTCTGAAATGTTTACATGAAAAATTTTGGCTACGAAGAGACTATAAAAGTTTCAGTCAAGCAAAATTAAATCAAGTGGCATAGAACTATCTGAAAGATGATTTTAGCCTAACCTTTAAGTCTTCTGAAGAAAGGACATGTATATTTTGATGTATAGCAAATAATCTGTCCATATAGGTTGCTCTTTTAGATTGTCTGATAGTCTGCTGTTTGAGCTTCTGTGATAGAGAATATCTGCACTGCCTGTTGTCTGTTGACCTGATCAGTGTTTCAGTTTCCAAAATACATTTAAGGATGGCGCCTCTTTCAGGTGCTGCGGCCGTTCCTCCTCCGTCGCATTAAGGCTGATGTAGAGAAGAGCTTGCCCCCGAAGAAGGAAGTTAAAATCTACGTGGGCCTCAGCAAAATGCAGCGAGAATGGTAATTAATACACAGGCCTGATTGTGTTGTGCTTAAGTCTCAGAAGGAACTTGAAGATTTTGTGGAACTTGGTTTAATTCTGTCTGGTGTGCTCTCAACTCATACATATTTCCTGTGCATACCAGAGAGAGTTACTTGGTGAAATGAGGGGGAGGGTGAGCTTTTGACTATATTCGTTATTTAAAGAAAGACAATTTTGTTTTAGAGTTACAGAGGTTTGTCCTCTCTTTGGTGTAGGTACACACGGATCTTGATGAAGGATATCGATATTCTGAACTCGGCTGGGAAGTTGGACAAAATGAGACTGCTGAACATCCTCATGCAGCTGCGAAAATGCTGCAATCACCCTTACCTCTTTGATGGAGCAGAACCTGGCCCCCCTTACACAACAGACATGCATTTGGTCACCAACAGTGGCAAAATGGTAGTTTTGGACAAACTGCTGCCTAAGTTGAAAGAACAAAGTATGTATCTCGTTTCTGTTTTTTTGGTTCAGTGATACAAGTGAAAGTCAGTGCTGCTTAATGTTTCCATATACCCTGAGCAAAAGCCAGCACACCTTAGCCAGGATTTTTGTTGGTTTCTATTATGATAACAGCTTATCAGACACTGTTTGTGCTGTGCCTTCAGAAGTAATTGGATCAATAGTCCATTATGTCTTTTTGTGCTGAAGTGCTTTGATTCTTGTTGGGGGTTTTTTTGGTCTTTTTTTCATCCCAGCTAAATTGAGACCACATCAGTTGGTCTGGGCTTTAGGTTTTCTTTCTTGACATTATTAGCTATTTGAAGCATAATTCTGTGGTATTTTAGCCATTCTTGATTTGCTATGAAGTACCATTTCAAATTCAGAGTCTTCATGTAGGGTTAAAGTCAAATCCTTTGGGAAATGTTGGTCTTTCTTGCTGGGCATGGTTTTGAGTAGCACCTCAGGTTTTTCAGTGTAGCACTCAGGGAACTCTGGAGTTGTTTTAAAGTTGCTTTGTAGCAGAGACAAAGCTCAGAAATGCATTACTGTAAAACTCACCTGCCAGAGGGTTTGACTCTTAAGTTTTTAACTTGTTTCTTATGAGTATGCTTAGTGAAGTAACTTGGCTAGAGGCACGGAGATAAGTTTGTCAGTGGGAACACTTTGCAGAAAAATAAAACCACATCCAAACCTCAGCCTTCAATAATACAAAAGTAACCTGTACTTTGTATTTAAGTATCATGCAAGCAGCTGTGATAGTAAGACTAAAAAAAGAACAACTTAGTGGTTACTGTCCTTTTTTTTCATCTTGGTTTCTTCCTGCTATAAGGCTCATTGATGAGATGTTGCAATTAATACTATCCTGGTCTCAAATCAAATGATCTTCTTAAAAGAGTTCATTAGTAGCCCTTGAGTACAAAGGTCAAAAAACCCCATTCCATGAAGAAGTACAGGGGGAAGTGGAAGCTTTGTAGTATTCTGTGTTTTTACTTAAATCTCTCCAGTAGACTGGAAATGGCTTTGTATGTATGCGTAAATTACTGTACATCTGCCTTTTATTTGAAGTTGTTCTTGGCAGTTAAGTAAACTGACAAGTCTTTAAGAACAACTTACTTTATTTCTAGAGATCTTAAATCCAAACCAAACAAATAGTTGAAAATTTCATTCCTTATACTCCTTGATGTTTCTCTATTCATGCTATCATCTTACTCTGCTGTGTCTGGGAACATTTTGTTAAGTAGTACAACAGAAAACAAAAAGGAAAAGGCAGCCACTAACTGGACAGTGACATATTTAGAGTAAGGCCAACATGTCCCATGGCAACCACAGGACCCTGCTGTGACAGCAGCAGCTGCAGCTCTGCATTGTAGTCTCGGGGCTGAAATTCCACCTACTTTTCTTCTTAACACATGGAATTGCAGAGTTTGGTAAGTGTTATGGTTTGGTGAAAGCATAAGAAACCTTTTTACCCAAACAGGCTCAAGAGTTCTGATCTTCAGTCAGATGACCAGAGTGCTGGATATCCTGGAGGATTACTGTATGTGGCGCAACTACGAGTATTGCAGACTGGATGGGCAAACTCCTCACAACGAACGGCAGGTATGCAAAATTTTACATACTGTACTGAAGTAAAAATACTACTTATAAAACATTTGGTTCAACTAATACATTCTTTTCATTTATTTAGGCATCCATTAATGCATTCAACGATCCCGACAGCTCAAAATTTGTGTTCATGTTGAGTACACGGGCAGGAGGTCTTGGAATCAATCTGGCTACTGCTGATGTCGTAATTCTATATGATTCAGACTGGAATCCACAAGTAGACCTTCAAGCTATGGTAAAAATCCAGATGGAAATTTTGTTCTTCTATTCTTTCTCACAGAACTTTCCTAGACGTGTATTTCCAAAATAAATTGGTATTTTGCCATTTTAGCACAGGATAGTAAGACTGATTTTCAGTTCCACTGCAGCTTTCACTGTGTGGAACCCTTAGTCACATTTGGGCTATAGAGTGTTTTATGCAATGGGAAATGCTGGGTATATGCTATACTACTCTTAGCAGTGTTTAATGAGAATAACATACTTGATTAAAAACCAAATCAGTCTAGCATGTTAATCCAAAACTATAAAACTTTGAAAGCTTTGCTTCAGCAGGGAGTGGAGGTGAATGTGTTCACACTGTTTTCTCTGAGACCTTGAAAATGAACTAAAGAGAAGTTGAATTAAACTTTTCAAAAACTGCTTTTATGGTGGTGCTAATTGAGCAAGCTCCGTGTTTTTTTTAAAGTAGGTTTTCATGCATCTCCTGCTTTGGGCCATGTCAAGAATGCTGCTGACCACATAAGAAACCAAAGCTATTTAAAAACTACCAGTGTTTTTTTTGACAAGCGAGGCCTTTCAGTGACAAATCTTGGAAATATCTCTAATTATTTCAGTTAAGCTGTAAATTCTCAAGTATTCTAGCAAAAATAAGTGCAAAAGAATGATGGAACTGGTGTGTAGAAGCTCAAGTGAGATGGTTCCAGCTACCACTACAGGTGTAAATTCAGAATACTGATTCTCACAGGGATTTGTGTTTTGCCAGTCAGGAGAGACAGTGCATCGTATTTTTCTTGAAATATTCATGGCACAACTGAAGGGTTTTGAGAAACGTACCCTTTGGTCAGTACAGAGATGGTTTCTATAATTATTTGATTTTACAGAAGGTTACATAAGGTCAGGAGCATCCAGTTTTCTCTCCTGTGTGATTTAACAAAAAACCCCAACACCAATTTTTTAGCTGTAACACCTAGAGACATATTCATTGTTGATGTTAATGAAAAAAAATTTGCGATGTAAATAAGAATGTCATGTCTTGGGTAGTTATGGATGACTGTAAAGAATTAACTAATCTATGCTATTCTGTATTGTAAATTGGTATGTTGAAAATAATTAAAATCAAAGACTAATTATATAGTCATGGTGGAAAATTAATTTTCTGTTAATTTTTTTTTCCCAGGATCGAGCGCACAGAATTGGCCAGACCAAGACTGTCCGAGTGTTCAGGTTTATTACTGACAACACAGTGGAAGAAAGGATAGTGGAACGTGCAGAAATGAAACTCCGGCTGGATTCTATAGTGATTCAGCAAGGCAAGTGCACAAAGGCAGTTGGTATCTGTGATGGGAGTCTCTTCTTTTTTCGCTGTTGTAAAGTAAGGCAGACTCAGCTAGTAAGAGTCAGAGAGAATGTTGCTTTTGCCTCAGCTGCACTCTGAAGAGAGAGTGCAAAGGCCTCATCCACTTGAAAATTTCTTTTACTGTAGGAGTAGGCATTTCCTCACTAACTTTTCAATACCTCCCTAGTGCTACATGCGTACAAGAGCATGTAGTCCTATTTTTCTTCTTAAGTGCTCAGCTTCTCCTTTGAACTGGAGAATTGAATGCTTTTCATTTTTCTAACAGATGGGGAGAAGTAATGTAGCCTTGGTTGCCTTGATTGGAATCAGTAACTTTTATTTCTAAAAAAAATGATTCATTGAGATATAGTCTGAAACTGAAAATAAGCACCATAGCAAAGCTTGTATCACAGAATCATTAAGGTTGGAAAAGGCCTTCAAGGGCATGGAGTTCAGCATTTGATCACCATTCTCTCAACTAAACCATAGCACCAAGTGCCACATCCACGTTGGTTTTTAAACATCTCCAGGGACGGTGACTCCACTACCTGCCTGGGCAGCCCATTCCAATGTCAGATATTTCTGTGAAGAAATTCTTGATGCCCAGCCTGAACCTCCTCTGGTGCAGCTTGAGGCTGTTTCTTGTCATGTCAAAAGACCCAATATCCAGAACTATATTTGTTGAACACAGTTAATGTATAATACAGCAAATATCTTTAAAACCTGGCTGGATTTTACTTGCTCTTTGGGGTTTTTCCTGGTTTTTTTTAAATTTATTTGGAATTTCTGTTACTGAAAGAAAAGGATATAGCTTGAATGTCCAAGCTTGCTTGGCCGTGGCAAATGAACCTTAGGACTTAAACGGTGAGGCCAGTTCTGTGCACGCTGTGTCTCACCTAAACAATCCACTGCGCAGGCTCGAAGGGCACACCCACGTGGGGAGCGCACTTCCCAAATCTTCGTTCACAAAGATTGGCCATTATTATAGAAATGTATGGGGGAGAAAAATCAAGTATTGCTCCTTCCATAACAAACTCTTTCATTAGTTGCTATCCTCGAGTCTTTTTATCTTTAGGAAGATTGGTAGATCAAAACCTGAATAAACTTGGAAAGGATGAAATGCTGCAAATGATTAGACACGGAGCGACACATGTATTTGCCTCAAAGGACAGTGAGATTACAGATGAAGACATTGATCACATTTTGGAAAGAGGGGCAAAGAAGGTGAGAAAGTTTGAAAAGGGGAAGCCCACCTATAGATTTAAATGTGATGGCAAGACAAGGGTATCCCTGGATAATCACTTGGTTCTAAGGTGGCAAGAAAAGGGGTTTTGCTGTGAAGGGGTTTTATGGTGGTCAGTCATGTCTGTTTTTTGTGATGTTGTCAATAAGATGTTTTGTCATCAAGTACCTTCCAGAATGGCTGCTCTTCTTTCTGGCAATGGGATGTTTTAAAATGAAGTACCTTTCAGAGTGGCTCCTTTGTGGGAATGAGGTGTTTAATAATGACGTGCCTTCCAAAATGGCTCCTGTTGTGTCTGGGAATGAGATGTTAAATAATGAAGTACCATCCAAATGGCTACTGTTCTTTTCTGTGTCCCCCGTCCAAGACTGCGGAAATGAACGAAAAACTTTCAAAGATGGGTGAAAGCTCCCTTAGGAATTTTACTATGGATACTGAATCTAGCGTGTATAATTTTGAAGGGGAAGACTACAGAGAAAAACAGAAGGTAATGTTTTAAGTTTCTTTTGGAGGAATGCACTAAATTGCATATTTAAATCATACTCATGTAAGAGGTGTTGGGTAAAATACAGTGTCATCTATGATAATGGTTGAAATAAAAAGACATAACACTTGCAGTGAAGTAGATGTAGATGTAATTTTATATAAAGCTTGTAGCTGGTCTGAATGTCTTGCAAGACTTAGTTGTTTCTTTTTTGGGGTGGTGGGTTGTTGTTACAGTAAAATCAAAAGTGAGCAGTTCAGATCTATAGAAAGCCCTGTGAGACTTAGCCATCAGCCAGAAGCAGCAAGGACCTCAGCTGCTGCTAGCTGATAGGGAGGAGGTTACTCCCCAAGAATTCACATAGTAGGAATACACAGGACTCTGCAGGTGCATGAAAACAGCCAGGATGAAATAATATAAGCATGGAACTTGTGAGAGAGGGGTTCTGACCAATTGAAGTATCTAGTGTGGTGGTGTGTTAACTCTTTTAGCCAATAAGCTGTAGTCCTAACCCTATATAAACTGTGTGCTATGTCTACTAAAAGGTCTTCACTATGAATCTCATAGATTGTGTGGAGTCCAGTTCCCCTGCCATTTATTTTTAGTTTACTTTAGTGGGTTTTGTTTTTTTTATAGTTGGCATTTACAGAGTGGATTGAACCGCCCAAACGAGAAAGAAAAGCCAACTATGCTGTGGATGCTTATTTCAGAGAGGCTCTTCGAGTCAGTGAGCCCAAAGCACCCAAGGTGAGTTGCCCAACTAAAAAAAGTAACTTGTTCAAATATGCATGGTAAATGGTTAGAGCTGCAAGTGACAGATTGGTACTTTTTCATAAAAACTGCACTGTTCACTTTTATAAATTGCACAGACAATTTAAATATAGAAAAAATCCAGATGACTTGAGACAGACTTTTGTGAGAAAAAACTAAGAGCAGGATGAAACTTGTAGGATGTTAGGAGCAAAAAAGATAAAGGTTTTTCTTGGTTTTATTGAAGCAGTTGTGAATTTTCCTTACCTGTGAAAATTTCCTTATTGAGGCTTCAAACACCTGAACATTGTCCAAGGGGATGCATGTGTGACTTTCCCCAGCCACCTCCCAAAAGACCCCTCTTCCTCTCTCTATAGTCTTCTACTTTTAGAAGTCTTCATGGTTGTAGTTGTCTCTTGTATGGCCTTTTTTAATTTAAGGCAGTGCATTTTTTGTACCAATAAAGCTTTTTGTTTGCTCATAAACTGAAATCAGTTCTTACAAGCAAGCAGATTCTGGATGTGAAAGGGAGTAAAATACAAACTCTGTATTTCAGGCACCACGGCCTCCAAAACAGCCAAATGTACAGGACTTCCAGTTCTTTCCTCCTCGCCTGTTTGAACTGCTGGAAAAAGAGATTCTCTACTATAGGAAAACAATTGGTTACAAGGTAATTGAAGGGTTTGCTTGATTAGAGGGATGGAGCACCTCTCTTAGCAGGAAAGACTGAGAGGGTTGAGGTTGCTCAGCCTGGAGGAGACAGTTCTGGGGACACCTGATCGCAGCCTTTCCGTACCTAAAGGGGCCTACAGGAAAGCTGAAGAGGGACTTTTTACAAGGACCTGTAGTGATAGGACAAGAGGGGAATGGCTTTAAACTGATGGAGGGTAGGGTTAGATGGGATATTGGAAAGAATTTTTTGCTGTGACAGTGGTGAGACACAGGAGCAGCTTCCCCAGAAAAGCTGTGGCTGCCCCATCCCGGGAAGTGTTCAAGGACAGCTTGGATGGGGAGCAACCTGGTCCAGTGGAAGGTGTCCCTCCCTGCCCATGGCATGGGGTCAGAATGAGATCTTGAAGGTCCAGTCCCTTCCAACCCAGACCATGCTGTGTGATTCTCTGAGTTCCTGCATTGGAAGAGTTTGCTGCAGCAGTAGAATATGTACGTGTCCTGCCTTTAACAACAAATTAAATGAAAAAAAAATCATATTGAGCTGAAGAAATTGTTGTTATTTTAAAAGAAAAGTGACAATTATCAATTACCTGTGACAAATCAATCAAATTTTACAAAATGCAAAACCTTTCAGGTACCTCGTAATCCTGATCTCCCAAATTCAGCCCAAGCACAAAAGGAAGAGCAGCTTAAGATTGATGAGGCCGAACCTCTTAATGATGAAGAACTAGAAGAAAAAGAGAAGCTTCTAACCCAGGTATCCTCAGTAAGACTGAAATCAGCTGAAGCTTGTTTTGTGTTCTACAGTGTTGTAAGAACAGTGCTGGGTCATTGATTCACACATGCTGCAGTTAACACAACTGCAGATTCTGGCTCTGAAAAGAGTTTTAGTATTAGGTTTGTTGTGGGCCTGGATATCTCTGAGGAAGGTACACCAAATTAGTGTGCTTGGATTCTCTGAATCAGAGTCTCACTTCCCAAGCCGGCATTGACTTTAGACTCTGATATCTTTGCTTGGGTGTGGGGTCTTGCAGACTGGCTGCAGAGCTGGATATGCTGTGTTCCACATTATTTAATGCATATCTTCTGCCACAGTTTCACTCCCACACATGGAGGTGAATCCTGGAGGATGGTCAGCTTTCCTAAACAATATCTGGTTGTGGGTAGTGCCCCTTTTCTAAAAGGGTATGAGCTGAATAAGTATATAATTAGGAAGCATGTACTTTAAATAATTTAAAACAGGTTAATGCCTGATATGCCTTATTTGGGTATTGTATTTTCATGTATTTTGGCAGGGGATCAGAATTACTGGACAAGATCTCTTGCTTGAGTAGTAATGTGCTGGAACAGCTCACTACTGACAGCAGAATCACAGAATCAACAGACTCACAGAGGTCAGGAATCAGTACAGCCCAGTAAGCTCTGGCTGAATCACAACAAGGCTGACAGAACGTATTACTTCCAATGATTTCTGAAAGTTATTGATAATACCAAATGAGGCTATTTTGGAAGCTGATAACTTCAGCAGTGCTCCTTGTGTTCCTGCTGAGCATCATCATCACAAGACAGCTTTGTACCTTCTGAGGGAAGGTGACCAGGTAGTTTGTGAGGCACTTGGTGGGCCTTTCTGACAAAGCAAAAATCATTATACACACCACTTGCTTCACTGGAGCAATTTTTCCTCTGAGAAAGTGATCTCCTCTTCCCTTGCAGAGAATATCAGGAGGAGGGATTAATTTATGAGCTGAAGACTCTTACCTTAAACTAGTAGGTAACTAGAGAACCAGTGCTAATCATTATGCAGTATTTAAATGGACTGCAGAGACTGAAGTATGAAAACAGTTTTTCTGCTAAATTAAACTGTGGAGAAAGAAGAGGCTTGCACTGTTGGAATGGTTTGTATTGAAGCAAATTTGGAGATGCACAAACCCTGAACCTCTGTGCTGTTTCCTTGATGGCTCTACAGGGCTTCACTAACTGGAATAAGAGAGATTTCAACCAGTTCATCAAAGCCAACGAGAAGTGGGGCCGTGATGACATTGAAAATATAGCACGAGAAGTAGAAGGAAAAACCCCAGAGGAAGTCATTGAGTATTCAGGTAACTCAGTCCTGTGGTCAGCTCTGTGAGTCCATATCTAACACTGCTCTCCTACCTTGAACTGCCTGTGACAATGTTAACATCTTCTGGGAATTCCTTATGCTGCTCTTGTAAGTTTTCAGGGTAGAATTGTACTGATGGGTTTCAGATCTACTGATCAGGAATTTACCATCTCTAGCCCCAGACTGCACGTGTAAACTACTGCTGATCCACTTCACTGTGTCCTAAATCTAACTGTGTAGTGCTGCCTTCAGTTCTTGTTAGCGTTTGCAAAAGGAAATGCTGAGAAACAGTGCTTAGCTGGAGAGATTCCGCTTTTTCCATCTATTCGCTAACTAGCAGTTAACCTTTACACCTCCTTAAGAGTGTAAGCACATCATGGCTGAATGTACAGTGACCACTGGGTTTTGTAACCCAAGTCCACTTGCCTACTCAACTCTGATGTCTCAGAGTGTTTTCCATTGTGCAGCTGCAAGGTCCTGGGGCTAGATTTCTAAAAGGTATAGAGCAGCTTGCAAATGTGAAGAATTCTTCTGAAAACCCCTTTTATTTTAACACTAGTTGTCTTTTAGGCACTTGCTTGTCTTTGGCCACTCAGTTGCCCTCCCTTTTCGCTCTGTAAACAGTTTCCATTTAAAGAAGCTTTCTTTTCTCTGAGGAGACTGGCTCACAAAAACCTTTCTGGCCTGTCTCACATCTCATTTAAATTGAGTACTCCTATATCTAACCCTTCAGAATAGCATTTGTGGTACCACAACACATGATAGCAGGAAGGGAAGGAAGGCTCCTTATCAAGGAAAGGCCTGTTCTTATACAGCAGTAAGCTCTGGTAAAAGAAAGTAACAGCTAACAGCTTTTTTTTTTTAAGGTAAACCCCCTAATTTTCAAGATGCATGATAAGAAAAACTAACCAATTATTCTTTTCTTAGCTGTGTTCTGGGAAAGATGTAATGAACTCCAAGACATAGAGAAGATCATGGCTCAGATTGAAAGAGGAGAAGCCAGAATTCAGAGACGAATCAGCATAAAAAAGGCACTTGACACAAAGGTCAGTTTGCTTGTTTCTTGCTTTATTTTCTGGTGCCAGTGCAGTGAAAAGCAGAACTCCGTGGCTGGCCAGTGCTACTGATGGATGAAGACAACATGTTGGGCATGACATTTGGCTCTTTTGCATAATCCTCACTCAGCACTTGCTTCCTGTAGCTTTTCCATCCCACAGAGGTGCTGTCCTGGCAGACAGATACGATGACAGTTTTAGGTATGGCCCAGCGCGTTGTTTGTAACAGCCACATCTGTATTATCACAGGACACAGTTGGTAGTGCTGTGTAACACTCTGCTGCTGCCCACATGCTTTCAGAACAAGCAGAATTTCTTTTGGACCCATGTAACTGAAAATGTGAGACAGAGATACAGATACATACACATACTAGTGAACAGATCTGTAATAAATTAAGACAATTTACCAGAATTTTCCCTCCATGTCAGGTTTGATGAATTAATTCTCTTCTAGGAAACAAGGTCAGACTCAACCAGGATGCAGCTGTACCACGTGCTGTGTCATGTACCTTTTTCCTCTTACTGTGAGATCTTGACAGTTGTTGAGGATTTGAGTGTTCAAAAGGATCATTGCAATTTGACTCCTGGCAGAGCTTGACTGTTTTCAAATGCAGTAATAGGTCTGAAGTCTGCCATTAATCAAAAGTCACAAAGCTGTCTGTTGTCTAAACCAGACTATGCCAGTTTAATAGCTTTGATAAATGCACTGTCCCAAACCTACAGTCCTTTAGTTGTGACTTAACACAGAGATCATAAAAGATCTGCTTTTCTGTCTTCATGTGATGTGTTGCTTTCATACAAAAAGCTTCCGTGCTAATTCTGAACTATTTCTTAGCTTTATGTGGTCTTATTTGTTTTGTTCAGATTGGGAGATATAAAGCCCCTTTCCACCAACTCAGAATATCATATGGTACTAATAAAGGGAAGAATTACACTGAAGAGGAAGATCGCTTTCTGATCTGTATGCTTCACAAACTAGGATTTGATAAAGAAAATGTCTATGATGAATTAAGACAATGTATCCGAAACTCGCCGCAATTCAGATTTGACTGGTTTCTCAAGTCCAGAACTGCAATGGTATATATACATTAATATTTTTTGTTCATGAATGCCTATGACAATACCAGTATAGCCCAGGCTAATTAAACAGCTTCTGAAATACTGAGGTATGTGCACCTGAACAAGGGGTTACCCTTTTTATAACTTACAACAGCTGTAGTGGGTGGAAAACGCAGTTAAACTAAAAAGCCTTATGGGAGGAGAAATACAAAGTTTTAAGGAACTGTTTCCCAAAATCGACATGAATTTGAGTTAAATACAAATGTGTCTTAAAAAGCAAACATCTGTGATCAAATCCACTCCTGTGAAGGCAGCCAGTAAGTATGAAAAAACATTTAGTTTCTTTATTATTCTGATGAGATACAGCAAAACACCTGCTTAGCAGCATTTCTGATATTCTAATATGATTTTAGCATTAAGTGGCTGCCTGAGGTACTGACTGAATATGTTGTGTAATGTAGGAGCTGCAAAGGAGATGCAATACTTTAATCACTCTCATTGAAAGAGAAAATATGGAACTGGAAGAAAAGGAAAAGGCAGAGAAGAAGAAACGTGGACCAAAACCATCTTCGGTAAGATTTGAAAGGTGTTTCTGTGGAAAAGCCCCCTTGAAAGCAAAGTCTTTTTCCAATTGTGTAGGACAAGTGATACCTAAAGTTACTTAAAAACAACAAAAACGTTAAAAGCTGCTTAAGTTCACACTGGTGTTCAGCTACTACAGTCAAATAAAGGAAAGTAAGTTAGGTTCTAAATTGTAGTTCATTGATGTTTGGATCACTGTGTTGGGGCACTGTATAGGTCAATGCACCAGAGATGTGTCTGGCCTTTTGATTTGTATGAGCTCTTACCTCATCTACAGATATATTTACAAATGGGATCTAGAGGTAAGATTTGAAAAACAGTACATATGCTTGACAACTCTCTTTGCTGACTGATAAATTCAAAGTACTGCTAATATGCAGGACTATTCTGTAAAGGAAACACCACCTTACTCATTTTCTTACACTGATTTGCTGTTCAGGCAGTTGTTGCCTAGAGCTCTGTTGTATCAACAACTCAGAAGCACAAATTACTTTGCAGATGTGCAGAAATCAGTGAAGTTAATAGTGATGGATTACTAAGTTTCTTAGACTTGTTCACAGAACATATAAATGGGTATTTAGAAATATCTTTTCATAAATAGGAAGCTTTATAACATCCTTATTTGCTTCTATACAGTTTTTACCTCAGTGAAATAACTCCTGCAGAACTCAGGGAATATAACAACAGCACAAAGATGTGCATATTTATCATATTACATCTTTGCAGTTAATCACATGTTAAAGCTGCCAGGGTGTAAATCATCTCCATCTGCTTTGTTTTGAAACACATTACTTGTTTACAACCTTTTTATATCATAATAACTTATTAAAAAAATCATACCTTGCAGGCACAGAAGCGCAAAATGGATGGTACTCCTGATGGTCGTGGAAGAAAAAAGAAGCTAAAGCTGTGAATGCAGAATTTTTTAATCTCTAAATTTAAGAAGTAGTTCTTTAATTTACGGGTCTTCATAAGATGTACTGTATAATGCTTAACTATTTTAAAGAACATTGGGTTCATCTGTTTATTGAACTAGAACATAGTACTTCTTAATTGTAGTTTCACTTTTTTAAATGCAACAGCTGTGCTGAATTTTTTTTACCATTAACACTTGAAGTAATAAATTGTCTTCATTTATTAATAAGGCTTCGTGTGACTTTTTTTTCCCATTAATTTTTCCACTTGAATATGTATTTAGTCATCCTCCTGGATTTGTTTCCTCTTAGGGTGCTGTGACTCTTTGAACTGTTCACAGGTGTTACCTCGTTACAAGCCACCACCAGTCAAACTCCATTTGGAAGTTTTGTGGCTCCAAACTTACCTTTACTGCACGAATATACTCCAGTCTTTGAAATTCATGGAAGGGCTGGTTGTTTATCTCCAAAGTAATGATCAGCACACACAGAGACTGGAACAAAATTGTAACACTTTCTGCTTAAAATCGGTGCCAGAGGAAAGGTCAGTGTGTCAGTCAGGGTGAGGTCTGTACAGCATTAGAGTGGCCTAAGCATGGCTGGATGGGGATATTGGAAAACAACAATAAGTCAGAACAGAAAACGTGACAACATGTGAAACTCTACCCCCTTTTCTCACATACTCAGCCGTGGTAAATGCAGAGACAGGAGTGGTGTGAAAGGAACTGATGCTGACTTGCTGACTCCAGCTGTGCACAGCTGTTTTAGCAGCCCTGGCTGTACCCCGAGCTGGTCCAACAGAGCCATGCAGGAGTGTTCCCTGCATCATCTCTTTGGTGCTGTGTCTGGCATATGCTGACTGAGATGCCATCATCTAATGTAGCATAATATCGGAATTTACAAGGAAAACAACCAAACCAAAACACATCAAATGCTGAAATATTTGCTCAAAAACTGCAAAGCTGAAGCCTTCCTTTAAAAGCATCCCAAAAAACCCTCGCAAGCCAAGCCCTGATCATTTGTTTTAAGCTAGTCTGGATAAAAACCTTCAGAGGAAGCAGAAGGGAAGGATTTATTAAATAGCTAAGCAGCACTTCATTTGTGCTAATGACTCCCAAGTGCCTGTATGCAGAGTGTGAAGGGAACTAAACCTTAGTCTCCCAAATGACATCCTACAATTTAGAGAAAATCCATTTGCTTTTGAAACTTAAAAAACCAAGCAAAATATTTTGCTCTAGACAATTCAGGTGTTTCCTCAGTGCCATCTGGCAAAAAAAGCTGCCTTTTTCTAAGAATTTGCCTGGGTTTTGATGCTATAATCAAGCCAACAAATAGGCAATAATTGCACAATATGGAAAAGGGATCTGAAGTGTTAGTCTGTTTAGGGAGGTTTGAAAGCACCTAAAGCACTGACATTTTTCTGCTGTGGCTTTATGACACCATCTGATTCTCACTGATGACGTGCCACGCTCTCCTTGCAGATAACTGCAATTACAGCCTTACCTGTGTGAGTTTCCTGTCCATATGGCTGAGGACCTCATTATAAAAGTGAGACAAAACTGTTTGTATTAGTTAACAGAATACTGTCACCTACTACTTAGCTTCCATTTTAATACTGTCTTCCTTCATCCCCTGAAATTTATAAAGAGCAACACCACCAACTGCCTTACCAAACCCAGTTACATAAAAGCTAGATACTGTATATGTAATAAAACCCAACATCCTTTTAAGCACCAACCTTCTGTGGTGAGTATAATGCATGTTTACATCTGCATATTCAAAACATTAAAAAACCCCAAGTTTAAAAAAAACCCACAAGGATACAACTTCCATTCATGGAGGAGTAGTTTGAATTCTATAAAGAAGTCACTCTCCACAAACCTGGTACACCAACCCTATCAGAAATAACTGTCCCCAGTACAAATAACTGCCCCAGCCAATGGTTTCTGCAAAGGAGTCAGCCAAGAGCCAGATTTCAGTCTGCTTTTTGTTGAAATCACTCAGTAAAAGCCAAGCCCTCACAACCTGGCTGAACTTCTGAACTGTCCCTGCTGCTGTGCCATGTGCTCACAGAGTCCTTGCTGCCAGCAAGGCTGGTGGGCACCGTGCTGTTCCCAGCCCAGCAGCTGCAGAGCCACGAGCACAGCCCAGCCAGGGCTGCAGCCACGGAGACAACACTACAGAGTCCCTGCTGGTGCCCCCAGCAGTGCCCTGTGCTGTGCTGTGCCCGCTAGGATTGTGTCTGCCTGCGTGACAGCTTGGTCAGAAGGGACACGTGCAACGTGCTGGGTGTTCGTGCCCCTGTTCTTACCTGCTCCAGTGTCTTGTGTGAAGATTGGGCAATCTGGGCTGGCTCTTTGCTGCGTGTCACAGCTGTGGGGCCAACTCCCTTGGCAGGCACAGGGCATAGTGGTGGTTGGGACTCCTTTTGCCACTGTGCCTGTGTACATTTTCCTTCCATCCGAGTGTGTAAACAGTGTGACTGTACCATGCTCGGCCAGCTGCCACCTCAAACACCAAACACAGAGAAAAATGAGCAAACCAGAAGAACCCACCCCCCTGAACATTTACTATAAACTGGAAAACACCAAGTACCAAATTCACCCAGATAGATGTCCCAAGTCTGCTACGAAATAACTAATTGAAGTCAACAGCAGAAACAGGCACTTGGAGATAGGATTCATCTTTCCTTAAGGCAGGCTGCTGAAGTAGAACAGATAAAATGTGTTCTAAGAGAGCTTATTTCTCTCTAGTGTTAATACAGAAGGACTACTGCATTTACATAACAAAACATTAATTAATTTAGGCAAAAACCTTATTCAGAAGACCCAAAAAAGACTTGAGGAATTTGAATTAATCTGACTGAAAGCAGCATGTGTGGTTCTATTTTTTGTTTCATATCATATACACACCAATCGCCTTTTTTCCCTCCCAGTTGCAGGAAAATCAAGTATAATTTCTTTTTTTTTTCCTATGGGAAAAGGCCCCCATGGTAAGCTCAAACCAGTGACTTCTGCTCTCAGTGCAGCTCCATGTGTCCACAACAAGCTGCCACCCTTTCTACACTGTTAGGGAGAGGGAACTAAGCAAATGTATTGCTGAAGTGTGTTGCTGACTAAGACACTGCCCATGATTACCTGCATGCCCTGTTCTCAACCACAGTCATCTTTTAGCGTGGAAGAATTAATAATTTCTGTGATAGACTTATGGGACAACAACCTTACCTGGAAGAGTGGAGCAGATAACAGGGTGAAACCATCACAGCTAGGCTGTTTTCTTGGAGCAAAAGCATCTGCAGGATCAGCTGCTTACACAGCATGAAAGTCCAGGTTTCCAAAGGCTCTTGCTTGTGTCTCAGGTTCAACTTTGCCCTCAGGGGAGTAAGTTTAGTACTTCCAGAGTCACATGGAGGCTGGGGGTCTGAAAATGTGTGCTGCCATGAACTCTTTGTTTACATACGAGGATCTTGAATTTGTACAAGAGGGAGAGGGAGTCAGCCAGACATTGCCGGTGCTCTGTGCAAAGGAACTCCTTCTCCATATTGCAGCTGAAGGGTCTGACCTGGATCCACCATCACTCACCCACAGATTTCAGATCCTAGTAAAGCAGATTAACACAGATTATGCCAGTCAAAATAAAATTATTAGAGTTATTACCAAATCGTTGTTCTTAAAAATTCTCAAGACATGAATTACAGAGCTTTAAGTGCATTTCCCTTTGCACATGAAGATAGAATGTCCCATGACTATTACTACTGGTTTATCGTAGGCTTTAATCTTATTTTCTGCTACAATTCATACTGACATGTGGCTGTAACATTGCAGCTCTTTTGAAGCAAATTTTCCCTTCTCTTCACTAGAGGGCAACCCATACTCACATATAAGAAACTACTTTCCTTTCCTGCCACTTTTCGTGACCCTGCATTGAATGTTTAGAGGGGAAAAAAGGATTCTTCCAATCTTAAGCCCCATACGAGTCCTGTTGCTGAGGATCTGCTGAACACTTTGCATATTCCCTGAATGAGAATAGAGGTCCTTAGTGGGAGGTTTTTCTTGTTGTCAGTGTTGACTTTGTAGCTAGAAGAAGCCAAGTCAGTGCTTCAGTTCATCAGCAAGAACTAGTGTTTGAAAACTGACAGGCTGCAGGCACTGGGTATATATGCAGGGGTAATCGTTAGGGGGGAAAAAGCATTTATGTTATGTACTTTACACTTGCATTTTTCAGAGAAATAGAGAACACTGAAAATGACAACAAACTATATCATAAAGACAGGCCAGTGTGAAATCAGATGGTTACCAGTCCTACAGTTATGATCATACAATCATAGGATGGCCTGGGTTGGCAGGGACCTTAGAGATCATCTAGTTCAAACCCCCTGTCATTGGTAGGGACACCTTTTACTAAACCAGGTTGTTCAGAGCTTGATCCAACCTGGCCTTGAACAGCTCCAGGGATGGAGCACCCACAACTGCTCTGAGGTTGCTCAGTGCCTCACCATGCTCAAAGGACATGATTTTTTTCATAATATCTAAACTAAACCTTCTCCTTTTCAGCTTGAAGCCATTCCCCCTTGTCTTGTCACTACATGCTCTTGTAAATTGTCTCTCACCATATTGTTCTCTTGTCAAAAAGTATTTCATAAAAACCTTGGTTTTCATAGAAGACAGTGTCTTTTTAGTGTTTTCCTAAAAATACTACCCCAGTTTACTTCTTTCTTAGTTTTATTACTCCCAAGCAAGGGTTGATGTCATGCCAAGTGTTATAAGACCATAAGGAAAAAGATTAGATTATGGCAAGGAGGTAAAAGTTGGCCATGTGCTTAGCACATGGATCCTGCATACTAAGAAATGGATTTTCTCTCTGAAACCCTCAGAGACACTCTGTCTACAGTTCTAAATTAGTAAAAAATAGTATATTAATAAATGGCAGGACACTTTCAGGGCTTTTTTTTTCCTCTGATGAAAAGTCCATCTCAGACTTTGGTTCAGTTTGGGTGGTTGGCACTGTTTCTATCACTTCCTTCAAGTGAAATTATGTTTCTTTACCACAGCTGCCCTGTGGATGCAAGAACATTTGCAGTTGGATTTGATTTGCTGGATAGCTAAAATTTCCTGCAAAGGAATCAGAAAGATAAAGGACTAAACAGTGAAAAAGATAAAAGGAATGAAAAGTTGGAGAAGTATGAAAGGAAGAAACAGCAAGACCCCCCAGCTCAGAAAGTTAGGTATGAAGGGGAAACAGTTGAAAATGTTGAAAATGTTCAAAAGAAAGACAAGAGGGAGTGGAAAATCTAAATTAACATGTAACTTTAGCTAAAACAGGCCCTTCTCCCCAACCATCAGAGCAAACATTCCAGGCCAGGAGAACAAGTGGTTGTCCTGAGCAGAGCAGCTAAACCAGCTGCCATTAATATCTAATCTTCTTTCCTCTTCCTCCTTTGCTGCCATGCACAGACCCTCCAACAGAGCATTCACACAGTGCAGGCGGCCGTACTACTGCACTCAGGAAAACTTTGTTCTCACAAAAATATTTTCCAGGAAACTTAAAAGAAGTTAACAGCCACCAATAATCTCAGGCTGAAAATTCATAATGGACTTACTGTTCCTAAAAATGTTTTGTGTTTCTTGTTTGTTTGTTTGTTTTAATTCTAGAGATTTTTTCTATAGTACTGCAAGCACAAATTGCAAAATTAGATGTACAAAAGGACTGATTCTTTGTCTTTACATTTGATGTGATTAGTAGATTTTCCTCTCCTGAATGTTTCAAAAGGTAAAGTAACGTCATGAGTTATCAACCTAGAAAAAATCCCACATTTTTTACAGGAAAAAGTAATATTCTTTGGCCTACTTTTATCAGAGCTAAAGGAGAATACAGAAAACCATCAGATTACTTAGGAAATGGCTTTCTCAAGAAATGCCTGACTCTGGTCTCCCAAACACCTTAAACCTGATTCTAACATAAATTCCATTTTAAGGACATGCCAGCATTTCAGAAGACCCTGGAGTTAACTTTGAAGACCAAACTGATATAAAGAGTAAGGAAGTTACAAAATTATTTTTTAAAAAAATCTCTGAATGCAAAGAGCAGAATAAGTCTGAAAAGTGGCTGCTATACAGTATCACACTTCTTGTTTAGGCAGATGCAAATCAAAAATATCAAAATATTGTAGGTGCTGGATAAGAGCACTGTGAAAAGACCAAAAAACAGCTGACAAAAAAGTTCACCTGACCATTTTAAGAGCACAAATCTAAAACTGGTACCGTGACACAGTCGAGACTTTTACATGGTCTTCAAATCAGTATTTAATAGATGTTCTACAATTCCTGCTTGATTTCAGTTATCATCAAGACATTTTAAGGCCATAATGAGTGTTCTCAAGGCTGCCAGTACTCAAGAGTTTTTCTCCCCATTTGATGTGGCTGGATGGGGGGATTCAGAAACAGGCACTTAGTTCATACTTCACCAGAGCCACTTGCATTGTTGTAGCTTGCAGTGGAGAGCTCTGGAGTGCACAGGCTGAGTTACCTTCTCTTCTGCTTTTAAATCTAACCCAATTATAAGGATTTTGTCTTTTCATCCTCCTGAATTCCAAAAGACCTGGACTGAAAGATTTGCACTTTGAGCACGATAAGCCAGTGCCTACAGTGAAGCATGAGGCGAGGCTGTGCAGCAGGAGAACCAAAGCCACGTCCCATCTTTGCCCTCTTTGCCCACCCCTCCCTACTCCAGCACCAGAGGGTTGCAGTGTATTCTCAAATATAACAAAAACTACATGCATTTTGTGAAAAAAACAAACCCAACCCCAAGTGATGCACTGCCATATTCTCAATCAGGGGCAAGTGTTACTTCATTTGTGACTCCAGTGTTTTCACACATTCTCAGCCTTGGTTGCTTTGGCTGTTTCTATGATGAATTCGGAATCCTTACCCACACTCAGTCATCCTCCACCTAAATCAGGTACTATATCCTTCTGTTAGAACTTGTCATTTATAGTCTTTCCTTTTCTGGAAGCTGATAATTCAAGACAAAAAGTGTCTTTAAGGCCCCACAACACCATGTTTGCTGCATGGTGTGATTCTATACCAGAAGGAAGTCATCCCAGCAGTGGAAGTCATCCCAGCACACTGTTCATCCATCCCAGGGCACCTCTGGAACACAAGAGCCACACTACACTCTGCATGTGGGATCACAGTTCAGACTGTGGCCAGGAAGGTGTTTTCCATCAACTTGTCCTTCCCAATTCTTGGAGTTTTTCCAAAGTGTGAACATACTGCCAGAGATCAGATGGCAAAAGCAGTTCCCAAACTTACTGGATTTTTTTTTTTCTAAAGACATCCAATGACTTCAAAAAGTTTTTATCAGGCTCATGGTTGAGAAAGAACATGAAAACAGAGAGAGAAAAAAAGTGAAAGATAAAGACATAAATCATATTGTATAGCAAAAAACATGAATTTCTTTTTTTAAAAGTGTACTTAAAATTTTATGCACTTACCGTTCATTGGGTTCTTTATCATTAGGTTAAATGAAAAGCAGACTTGCATTTTGTTCAAAGAAAGCAGATAAATCTATACAGAATTGACTGCAAGGGTCACTGGGATACCACAGGTCATAAATGTTTTACTACAGAAAGAGGAAGATCTACTTTTTCACAGGTCTGCTTAGGGAAATACAGGAGAAGTTACTATGGCTTTTGAAGTGCAAGATGTAGGTTTCAGTGCAATTACTATATACATTAGAAGATACCAATATCTTTTTTCAAGAATTTATTTTCTTCTAAGCTTTAGTCCAGTGAAAAGATGCCAGCAAGAAATTATCGAATACATAAGATTTTGAAAACTGTTCTCTGTACTCAGTTTTTCCTTATTTAAAAAAAAAAGTACTCTGATATTAAATTCTCTACATTCCAAAAAAATGTGCCTTAAACCTTTCCAATTTCCTGTGCATGTGTTGTTTTTCTGTTCTGTACTCCCAAGACTCTTTTAAAATGAAGACAGTTTCCTTTCCTATATCCCTCCAGGTGCATATACTGGCATACAAATTTAAATGTGACATTTAAATTCAAACAAGCACAAAAACGTGTTTGAGAAATGAAACAGGAGTTCGGAAGGAGCTCTTGGTTTGTGCCTTTAACAGGGTGGTCAGATGGAACCCAATGAGGCACAGCTGCCCTGCTTGCCCCACGACTATCCTGGGCACCATGAGAACTGAGCTGTTCAACAAACTCAACACTATTCCCTGTGTTCAGTGCAAACACTCCGGGGGAATTTTAGTTTTATTTAAATCCCAGTATACAACACTGGGACAGCCACTGCACTGACAAGAAAATAGTGTGAAAGTTTGTGCTCTAGGCTGCAAAAATTCCTTTTTTTTTCAATTTAAATTCCTTCAATATACTCAAATAATAACTCATATAATTAATATTTCAGCTTAGCTTTAACCATGAATGTTTTAAAAGCTTTTGATGCCAAAGAGGTTCCTGAATTTTTGATTTTTCACATTTTGTAGATTTTAGAAACACAGTAGATGTAACACTGTAGATTGTAGTGGGTTAATATTTAGCAGCTTACAGTATAAGGTCCTTTCTATCTCTACCCCCTGCTCCAAGAACAGGCTGCTAAGATCTGCTAATTATTTTGCCTCATTCTCAAGGTGCCAGATTAGAAGCTATCAGAGAGAACATAAACACAGAGCAGAGTGACCCGGGGCCCTGGAGAGCGTCCAAAAGACCTTTATGTGCTGAAGGAGAGGAAGAAGAGGAATAGGGAGGGTCCCGGCGACCCCAGACCCAGTTCAACAGGGAGTGGGAACTGGGAGGGGACAGAGGTGGAACTGGACATGTGGACTGTAGTGACTGGATAGATTATATTATAAAAGCTATAAAATCAAAGCTTGCTTTAGCACGCGGTGATGTATTCCTGGATGAGCGGGGTTGCTCATTAAAGTAACTACCCCTTATCTCCTACAAACACTTGGCTCAGAGTCTTTCTTACAGACTTACGGCAACACTTTCAGTGGAATAGCAAAGCTCAAAACCCCAAATGAATCTGAACTCATATATAACTGTATTTATGTGGATCTCCAGCTAAAGCATAGAGGAATTCCAAGAAAAGCCAGAAATAAATAAAGGAATTTTTCCTAAAAGTTTGAATTTAGCAAACTTATGGGACTGAAAGTAATTTCTGGAAAGATGTAGTATCAACCACAACTCGCTCCTGCCTGACATCTTCTAAAGTAAGTCTTGTTGTGACATTGATGAGCAACAGGCTGAGTGTGAGAGAATTTTCAGGATTTAGGGAGCCTTTGTTTTACTCTCATTTACACTAACACAATACTGGAATTACTTTTTTAACATCCATCTTTTATTTCTTAAAGTTCTTGCAATGAGCAGTTCAGACACAGTTAAATACCATCCAAAGCCCAGGCCTCCTATGCTGTTATTGTCAAAAGAAACAGTTCTGCTTTCCACAGCTAAAAATGCCTTTGAGAAAGTGGGGTAGACACAGCAAAAGGGACAAAAAAATAATTCCTGCCTCACTGACAAGGTTTTTCATATCTATACATACTTCATTGCTGATATCTACATTGTGTAAAATAATGTGGCAAGAAGCCTGACAGCTCCAGCTTGGAAACATAACAAAGCAGCATCACGTGCAGAGATACAGGTTTGGATTCTGACTGGACTTCAAAAGCTCAGTCAAAAGAAAACTAAAAGGCACTTTGCAGAGTAAAAATGTTATTTCAAGGGAAAAAAAGAAAAAGAGCAATAAAGAATTCTTCAATCTAGCAATGTCACAAGAAGAATTCATAGCTTATATGTGAATCATAGAATCATAGAATCGATTGGGTTGGAAAAGACCTCAGAGATCATCAAGTCCAACCCTTGGTCCAACTCCAGTCCCTTTACCAGATCATGGCACTCAGTGCCACGGCCAATCTCAGTTTAAAAATCTCCAGGGATGGGGAATCCACCACCTCTCTGGGCAGCCCATTCCAATGCCTGAGCACTCTCTCTGAAAAGAATTTTTTTCTCATCTCCAACTTAAATGTCCCCTGGCAGAGTTTGAGCCCGTGCCCCCTTGTCCTATTGCTGAGTGCCTGGGAGAAGAGACCAACCCCCACCTGGCTAGAACTTCCCTTCAGGTAGTTGTAGAGAGTGCTGAGGTCACCTCTCAGCCTCCTCTTCTCCAGGCTAAACAACCCCAGCTCCCTCAGCCTCTCCCCACAGCACTTGTGCTCCAGTCCCTTCACCAGCCTTGTTGCTCTTCTCTGGACCCGCTCCAGCGCCTCAATATCCTTCCTGAACTGAGGGGCCCAGAACTGAACACAATAGCGTTCAGTTAAACTACTCAAGCCTTTGTAAAGACACACGTTTTCCTCAGTGAGGATGATTAATTACGGCAACATATTAGCATGGGAAATTGTCTTTTTCTTCAAGATGTTCTATGAAATGTGCTAGTTTAAATTGGAGGCCTCTGGACTCAGTAAAAGTCCAGAAAACTGAAACTCCTGGCTCAAAGAATTCACAGGAGAAATGTCTGCTTTTAACATACCTGTTTTGTTTGGTTTTTTTTAAAAAAAACAAACAAAAATCCAAACAAAACCAAAACAATCACCACAGAAAACATCATAGAGGGGAACAAGGCTGCAAAAAATATATCTTTTCATCCAATCCTCCAGCTCCTCCATTTTAGCATGACTGGCCTCTATTACACAATAAAAAAATAAAAAGTCTTACATGAGCAGAAATTGCATCCAACACCTCAGAGGGCAAGATGAATAAAGAAAAATAAAAAGTAAATAGACAGGGCCTTGTCTTCAGGTGTGTGACTATATTAATTTGAAAAGTCTGGCTTTAGAAGTGAAGCCACCATAGAGTGTGTATGCTCTCAAATTTTATTAAAAATCAAAAGGTTCTGCAAACCACTTAAAATCATATTTAACTTAGGAGAAGTGTAGCTTAGGATTTGCTTTAAAGATCTTTGAAAATGGGTCAGCAGTTGAAAATTCTCTGCCTCTTAAATGATGTGCTTCTGTATCTGAAAGTGGTGAAATGGTGCCACTTCAACACCTTTTGCAAGGCCCACAAACTATTTTCAGGTTTTGTGGATGTGAGGAAACAGATGCACAAAACCTGCCTACTAAAAAAGGAGGAGAGAATTATTTATCAAGAAGATGGTACACTGACTGCACAAAGTTGATTTGTAGAATCAGAAGCAAAATTAGAGGAAATATTACATTCATGGAAGAGCAGACAGTTGTCTCAGATAAATACAATCATTAATAAGCATAAAACTCACCAGATATTAAATCTGACAACATCCTGCCAGTTTAGGTGATCAAATTCAAACCCAGGATTGCTAACAAGCTGCCACAATTGCTCTATTTCAGTTTGTGTTACAAAAAGAAACAACAAAACACCACTTAATTCTGCCGAGAGATTAATTTTTCATTTGCACACTGTGTGTTAACAGGAACACCTATTTCTAAGTGACCAGATATCCTCTTCTTTCCGTATTTCCTACATCAGCATATGAATTACTACCTTCTTAAGTGCCAGCTTCAATAAAACCCTGAGAGGTTATTCACAATTAAGGAGCCTCACTCAGAAAACCATCAGCAAACTTAAAGGTCTGGGGTTCCTTGACCTTTGGAAAGTAGAAGCTATGAAAAAGGTGGGAAAAATCACAAGCTACCAGGAGACTAGAAGGTTTTCCTTAGGGTTTTCAGTCAACCACATCCACCCCATTCAATTTATTTGCAGTAGCACCAAACAAATGCAGGTGAGAAGGGCTCTGAGTGAAATCCCAGGCCAACTGGAATTAATAGCAATGCTCCCACTAACTTCAGCAGGGTCACATTTTCACCCCATGGACCTGGCACCATATTGAGCAAAACACACAGAACAAATTCACACTTCAGATCATATTCTAAATTTCCCTTCATATAAAACTATTTTTTAGTAGTTAGAAGTACATAATACAGTATTTCTTTGATATTTTATGGATTCCGAATACTTTTCGGTATTCAAATGGAATTCTAAATTTTAAAAGCCCATTCTACACAAGGCTTGAAAGCAGCATGAACTAGTCCACAAAGTTCACATGAGTAAAGTGGGCCACTGACTTAAGAGTTGGACTCGATGATCCTTGTGGTTCCCTTCCAACTCAGAATAGTCTGTGTTTCAGTATCAGCAAGCTCTCATTACTCTTGTGGCAGCAGTAACTGCAAACGAGGTCTAGAGGGCAGCAAGGACAGACATCATAAGGCCAAGTGTACTAAAATATAAAATAAAAAGGTAAATTCTGCAGGGAAATACAAGAGTTACCCGCACAAAATACCTATGAACATAAGCCAGGTGGAGAGATATCAGACTAAGCAAGTCTTACTAAGCTGATCTTTGCATTTAAAAAAAAACCAAACATGAAAGAAAAATAACAAATGCTTCTAAAACCAAATATACAAAAGTCAAAAATAACTACTCTAGCTTGACTGCATACTCCATTACAAATCTTTGTTCAAGCCTAATATGCTGCCTGTGTACTCATGCCAGGAATACATCATTAGATCCAGCTGAGCCTCACCTTACTCTGTATTCATTTTGTACCAACATTTGTTTTGAGAAACAAACTGCAGGTTCAACACTGAACACTCACAAATTGGAACTGCCTGTGTACACCAACATTAGTGGGTTAAAATTCTAGTACTTCTGCCCAAATTTTCAGTTTAAGGTCAGGAATGGGAACAGTCCCTTCAAGTTAGAGGGATCAATTTCCCTGAGAGCTGCCAGCCATCCTATCTCACGTGTCACTGATAAAGGTTTCCCAGCAGATCTCAAACAGCAGAGGGAGTAGTTATCCAGATGAAGAAGGTAAAGAATCTTTCCTGCTCTCAGGTTAGACAAAATCCTATTATTTAAAAGGTAATACTCTCCCATTACAGGGTGAAAATTCTGCGTGGAAGAACCCAATGGTGTTTGTGCAAAGGCAGTGAAGGAACAGAAAAATGCTTGCTGCATTTTCTCCTCACGTTCAACACACACACACATTTCATTGCACAGCTTCCTTTGCACTGATGCAAAATTAAATGCTTTTAAGAAGATTTTAGAACCTAGAATGTAAAAAGACAGAAAACAGCAAGCTATTTCTTGCGTGTTGCTGAAGCAGTGGCAAACTGTACTAAAGCAGTGTATGTGCTCTCCTTCCCATGGGCTTGTACTGGTAGCTTTTTACAGCTACCACAGCTGTACCTTCTTTCAGGTGCTCCCTTGGGAAAAAATATCACCAAGGGGATACATTTAATGTATTTCTAAGCGCCAAAGCCTTCAAAAGATTAATCCAGACAGAATTTCTCTTAAAAACATTTCCTTGTGCTATAGTAGCAATGACAGCATTTAATTTTCAACCTTCTTTCACACACCAAACCAGATTAAAGTGAACTCCCAGATATTGCTCAGCACACATAGCCATGTACTCTTCCTATAGTCGTGCCAGTCACATCAGTACACAACCCTTTAATTAGTACATATTTTCATTATAAGCATAGCTGCACACATTTATTGCCACAGCTTTTCTTGCTCTATTGATATTTGGAACAGACAGATGCTGAAGTGATCTAGCTAAAAGAGTCACTCCATTTAGCAGAGAATGAAAGTGCTGTTAATGAAAACACACAGTAACTAGCTCCTTTGTGCCCCTGGGTGTACAAGGAGTAAGAATAACCCTGTGTTCAGTAATGCCATTCCTTTTCCCTCATTGTTACTCATCATTATTATTTTACCTCACTTAGTTATGCCAAGACCTGCATATTGGTCAAGGGACAGCAAAATAAGATGTCTGTAAGAAACACAAGAAACAAAAGTTCACAGTATCTTCTTCTAAGTGAGCTGTAAGCAAAAAAAAAAAAGGCTTCTGCAGTATTTCTTTATATAATAGGCCCATTTGATTTCATTAAATTGGTTGCATAGTAAAAGAGCTAGAAAACAAAAAACAAACCAAAAGCCATTTTCAGCCTGTCATAGCTTTGTCTCTCTATTACTCTACTGGCTCCTAAAAGAGAAGATCCTTCCAGCTGTGAAGTTGCCAAGGATACAAACTGCAGCCATGGAGAATGGGCTGGAGCACTTTGGTTTTTAAAGAGGTCTCCAGTTTCCTGAAGCACAATGCAACAACAGGTGACTGAAATTATTTGCTTACCCAAACCTTAACTAGAAAGAAAACTATTTCTGTCAAGCTATGCACACTGTGCACATTCTCAGCTGCCTACCATTTCATCTTCATTTGTAAACATGAGAAACTTGAGGCTCCCAGTGCACCAGAGATGTGGGTGATCTACTATAGCAAATATGGTTTTAATGTTCCTTAAACCACATAATCTTTCATACATAAGCAAGTGTATGACATGGCAATAACAAATAACTGGTTCCAAATGTTCAATTACTTCTTGGACAACTGAAAATAAACAAGCCACATTGCGTTGTTTTTTCTGATAGTCTCAATGCACTGCTCAAAAACAGCACAGCACTGCCCTACAGATGGGATAAGGAATAGGTTGGATATCAGAAAGAAATTCTTTATAGAGAGAGTGGTCAGCCATTGGAATGGCCTGCCCAGAGAGGGGGTGGATTTTCCATCCCTGGAGGTTTTTAAGATGAGACTGGATGTGGCACTGAGTGCCATCATCTAGTAATCAAAGTGGGGTAGAATGAAGGGTTGGACTTGATGATCTCAGAGGTCTCTTCCAACCCAACTAATTCTATGATTCTATGAAGAAAACACTGAAAGTCACACTCAAAGTGCATCCCCGTCCTCATCTGTACCCTGAATAAGTGACATAGTAATTTCAGTAGCGTAATTTTCCAGGACATCAGTGACTTCTCCCACCTGCTTTTGGCCACCATGGAAAGCAATACTTGGATTTTCATCACTCACAGGCTGCACAGCAATCTTGATTGTGATGGGCACTGGGTGGATTCCATTACTTACTTCCAGCTGGTATGAATCACTGGCAGTCATCACCACAGTGGTTGTAGATGTGCACTGTGCCGGTAGCGGATCCAGCTCGTAGCAGAGCGGAGCGGTCCCCAACTACCCCGCGGGCAGGGGCAGGGTGCGGCGTCTGAGCCCCGCAACTTCCCCACGGGCAGGGGGCGGGCAGGGGGCGGCAGCTGAGCCCCGGCAGCTTCCCCACGGGCACGGGCAGGCTGCGGGCGCAGCTGCTGGCAGAGCATCAGCACCTGCAGGCGGAAGGGCACGCCCGGGGGCCGGCGGGGCGAGTCTCAGCAGAGCTGGAGGCACAGGCGGTACCGGCGGGGCTGCGGGCCCGTGCGGGTGTGAGTGACCCGGCGCAGGGGCAGGGCGGGGGGCTCCCAGCGCCGACACACCTGTGCTCGCAGCACCACGTGCGCCGCCGGGGCCAGCCCACCGGGCGCTCCAGTGCCCGCCTGGAGACCAGGACGGCTCAGGCATCGGGATCCTCCGGGGCTCCACCGCGCCCCGCGCACTGCCCTGAGTCCGCTCTGCGCCGCCCCCGCCTCGCCGTGGATACTGCGGGGCAGGGGAGTCGCCTTGGGGGTGGGAAGGGCCCTGCTCCATCGCTGCAGAGGGGCCGGGGCCGGGGCCGGGGCCGGCAGGGTGGGCTCTGAGGCTGCCGAGCGGAGCGGAGCGGAGCGGTGCGGTGGCAGCGAGCCCCGCCGAGCCCCGCCCTGCCCCTGCCCCTGCCCCT
>VWZD01005127.1:1339998-1372990 GCA_013396695.1 Sakesphorus luctuosus | reverse complement strand
CCTGCTGAACTAGGACAAAGAGATATTGGTAATGAGATGGAAAAATGAACTAAGTTTATGGACTTACGGACTAGGGGTTTTGTAAGTTGGTGGTGTCAGGAAAACCTCAGCAGGTTCTAGGCTTTGTTAAAAGCTGTAGGTTATTTGCATAAATTTTGTATGAGCTAAACATATTGGCATGTGTGGGCAGTATGGGGAGTGCCTGCTTTGTTTCTAGACTCATTTACATCAGCATTAGAAATAAAAAGTTAGTCTGTATTTGACAAAAATACTAAATGTTGCTTGGTAAGCCAATATGGTTCAGATGAGATACTGATATCAGTGCAGCTGAATGGCACCGTATTCTCCATTCATTTCAGTGCTACCATGTGGCTGGGTTTGCTGCCCAATTTTGATGGCCATTAAGGGAACATCTTGTGCACATTTTGTGTGCAAAACAAATGTTCTGGTTGTTTATTCACTTCTTAAGGTGAGGACAAATGTTTTCTGAAGTTCCAAAAATCATCACAGCCTTCAACCCTGAACCTTTTCTGTCTTCACTCTCTCTTTCTGCTTTACATGCAGGGGCCATCTTTTTATTATGAAGTTGCTTACTGTTCCCAGTAATAATATGTTAGTCCTTTCAGAAAAAAAAAGTAATGAGATGTTAAAACTTCTCTTGACCTTTAGAAATGTTCTATCCTTTTCTTTTTCCATTAAAATTCTGTCTAAGAAATGATTTAACTTTGTTTCCTGAGGAATATTTGTTTTTTAATTGTTGCTTTTATATTTTCTGTGTTTCTCTGTTTGGCTGAGTTGTTTGCAGTAGGTGGTTTTCAGAGCATTTTTGTAAGAGTGGGTAAACAAAGTAATCAACGTTGTGAGTGAGATTCTTGTCATGAAATTTCTTTTCTTCAAGGAAGGGTTATGTGGTCTTCACTACATATTGGTCTTAGACTAAGAGTGAGATGCAAGTTTAACCAAACATTAGTTAAAAATTCAGGTAACCTCTATGGAAATTTACTCAGTAAATGGATCCCCTCAGCCAGGAGTGTTTTTTACCAGCTGTCCTCTGTTTCACCATGTGTTTTTTGAACCCCAGCTGTAGTGAACGCAGACATCCCAGCATTCACCCTGCAGTAAAGTTCAAGTCCATGATTCAACAAGTTTAGGCCTCATTATCCCTTCATCTTGAGTACCACAGCTCCTGGAGAAGCATCCTGGGTAGGGGAAACACCTGACACTGGGGAGCAGCAGTTGCCTACCCATCCTTGAAATAGGGGGAACTTTCATCAAAACTCCACATAGGAAGAGATGCTGAGCTTCCTCTGGTGCTTCCAACAGCCAAGGATGGAGGCTGCCTGAGCTTTCAGATGATGGTCTCTGTAAAGCACAGACCCTTGCAGCCTATATACATATTTTTAGTTTCTCTTAATTTATGTTTTGCTCTGGTTTCTTTTTTCTTTTTTTTTTACCACAGCATAATTTATGTGAAACACTAGGACTTGATAACAGTCAGCCTGCAGGCTCATGCCTGAGAATGCACCTAGGCATAAATTATTGCACAATAATTCAAGCCCTGCTTGGTCTTATTGCTTAATAAAATTAACATTATGACATGAACAAAAATGTCTTGACATGAAATTGCACTTTTTCAAGAGTTCAGTTGAAAGGACAAAAAAACCCCAAAAAACTACTCAATAAAAAAAAAACAACAGCTTTTTATGCATGAGGTAAATATAACTCTCTTTCATCTCAATGCTTTCTTTTTCCTTTTTACAAGCCAACAACTTAGTTAGCTTTTGTTCTGCAAGTAATGTGAGAAGCCTTTTTATACCTACTCTGGTATCATCATTCAGAAGCAAAGCAAAACCAGAAAGTTGCATGTGTTTCTGGATTTTATCCTCAATGAAAAGTCCCTTTTCTCCAGTATTTTGTAACACCAGCAGTAAAAGGAATAGTAGTGTTCTGAAGAAAATACCTGAAAGACAGAAACTTCTCTGCCACTCTCTTAAAAAATTCACAAAATAAAAGTGATGCAGGAGTTACTCAGTGCTTTCTTGGTCACAAACCAGGTGGTCTGTGCTCCTCTTACATTAAAATATGTTCAAATACACACCAGCACATAAGGAAACTCTAAGCCTAAGATTGTGGTGATCAGGAGTGTGAGGAAGACTGACTGAAGATGCAGAGCCATACCATATCAGTTACACTGACAGGAAGGCTTGAGAATTAAAAGTAGTAGAGCGCTGGTGACAGGCAGCTGATTTGCCCTATTATGTCTGCAGGAATGTGAAAAACTGGCCTTTTGCTGGAGAAATCAGCCTGACACAGAGTCCCAATATACGGCCTTCAGCTCAAGAAATTGTATTGGCTACACAGAGAAAAGACATAGATCAAGCAACAGTTTTTCACATGTATAACTTGCAGATGAAGTTACACAGCTTGATTTCTGTATAACTTATATGGGAAAGATGCATTTAGTTCTTCAGGTAAAGCTGCAGACCCTTGTTCACAATGTTGGGTGTTTCTATTTCTTGTCTGGAATGATCCTCTCTCTCCCTCAGCTAAATAGTGATTACACCGCTCATACCAATTCATGTCAAGACAGGAACATTGTTTAAAACAGTCTATGTCATGGTTAATATACTAAGCCCGTGAGTGGTGTCATGGAGTTTATTTTGCAAATGCAAAAAATGTCCTTAAAAGAAAAAGCTGAGTCTGAAAGCAGATATTTATTAAGGTAGCCCTAAGGAACCACAATGTTCTACTGAGAAATGCAATACAAGAAAGGAATAGAGGTCTAGAAGTGCAACTGAACAAAACAAAAAAAGCAAAGCTAGCCTTTTGTCAACCTTCTATATGTGATGGATTTTTTAAAAAAATTAATTTGAATCAGAATCAAAACCGGAGAAACTCCTGGGTCTACTCACTGCATGCCTTTGAACTGGCCTGAGCATGCTTCAGTCTAGGCTGGGAAACATGCATGCACTAGTTTGAGGATTTCACAATTATGAAAACTAAGGAGCATTTCACTTGTATATTTTGTTTAGTTAAATGTAGCACCATACACATGTTGTGAAAAAGGGTTCTGTGCAAATCTTTATGTACCTTTTAAAGGCAAGTAAACAGATAGAGAGACACTGACTAGTTCACCTCTCCAGTAAACAGCTACAAAAGCAAACTTAATTTTCTCCTAGGTGCTGTTTTAATTGGGTTCTTTCCAGTGTAAACTCTAGAAGAACATCTTCCTGTGGGCTTGCAAGAACTCAATCTCAGGTGTGTCCAGTAGGAAGGTCCTAGTCTTCATTTTTGGGGGATGCCATGATACAATTATTAGCACCCATCCTCAGGTCTGGTCACGGAGTAGCAACAGGGCAGTCAGTGCAACTATCCCAGGGTGCTAATGCAAAACAGTAATAAAGGCATCATTTCCAGAATGAAGAAGAGTCCAATGTAAGTAGCTTGGAAAAAATCAAAAACCTTGAATAGAATGAAGAGACAAATTAGGTCACTGAGTCTGAGCCAGGAAAAAATACACACAAGAGGAAATCAGAACAGCAGAAGTATTTAATATTAGCTCATCCAAAGATTTAACGTGCATGGGCAACATTATGTTCTGTTTTCTGGAACACTATGATGGAAGGGAAAGATTGTTAGGAATTTCTATGCCATCTCCACAAAGTAACCAGTCCTACCCAGCAAATTACATATGTGGCAGCACACATAAGATGTGAGATAGCTTTTAAGCCTGAAAACTAAATGCTGAACTCAGCATAATGAGAAACAGCACAAAACCTGCTTGTTAACCCTCTAATGCTGTGCATTACCCACAGTCATCAGGATTGCAAAGAATTACCCAACATTGCTGCACATGCGGAGATTTAATTCCATGTTAACATATCTACACATTAAAATCACAATCTCAGAGGCTGGAAAAAAAGTTGCTGTTGTTTCCAAGGCTTCATTTTTTTTTTTCAGAAGTAGGACATGATAAGTAACAGCTTGTAGAAGCCATTCCCTGGTACATGAAGGGTAACAAATGATTGGAAACAATCTGCACAGAACTGCCACAGGAAAACTGTGTTTGTTCAACCTGATTGCCACCTGTGATGAAAGACTTGATAAAGGGAGAACAGTAAAGAGCATTTACCTTGATTTCAATTATGCTTTTGACATATTCTTTCACAATGTCCTTAGAGCTGAGGGGATGGGAAGTAGATGGATGAACATGAGGTTGGTGGGAAAAACTGTTGGACTTGAAGGGGTGTACCCAATGGTGACAAGCATAGCTGGTGGGCAATTCTAAGTGTGTTCTTTGATTCAGTACTGAGATAATATGTCTAACACCTTTACCAGCAACCTGAGTGAGGTGACGAAAGGCACCCTTGGCACCCTCATGGAGGAACCAGCTGACACACTGGAGGACAGGGCTGTCATTCAGAGGGATACAAAATCTGGAGAAATACACCAGGCAGAAGATCAGGATGCTGAGTAAAGGCAAACACAAAGTCCTGCACCTGAGATGGAATAACTTCATGCAACAGCAGAGGCGGGGAACCATCTGGTTAGATAGCAGCTCTGTAGAAAATATTCTGGAGGACCACTGCGGGCAAGTTAAACATGAATGAACATACTATTACTGCAACAATGAAGGCTAACCATATATAGCAAGAAGACAAGAAGGAAATAAAAGGCAGTGTTTATTTCCTGTGACATCACTCACGAACTCGTATCTGGAATATTCTGTATGGCTTGAAGAGGGTCCTCTGGAGGGCCAGTGAGAGGATAATGGATCTAAAGAACAGAAAGAAGAAGCTAAAGGAACTGGATTTATTTAGCTGGACAGAAAAAGGCATAAAGAGGACTGTCCTCCACTGCCTAAAGGGGATCATAGAGAGCAGTTCTCAGAGGTGCATAATAGAAGGACAAAATGTATTGAGTGATCACACACATCAGAAAGGAATGTTTTCATAAGGGTACTGGAGCCCTGGAAGGGGAGACCTGAGGAGTAGTGGCTTCCTCTTTCTTTGAGATACAAATAACTCACCTGTACAATGCCTTGTGCCACCTGACCTAACTTAGGACATTGGCCCTGCCCTGAGTGGGGAGATGGACTAGGTGATTCCCTTCTGACCTAAATTTTTCTTATGTTCTGTGATAAAAAATACTATGTGCCTAAAAAGCCTAAAGCCTGTACCCCACATGAACTCAGCCTCACAGCCCTGACTAGTGTATGTCCCAGTAGAAAAACTATTCTCACAGCTATCTGGCAATTACGGGGATGTCCATGGAAAAAGCAACACCTATGAAGTAGTTGCAATACTTCAAAACACTTTGATTTCACAACTTGTTTTTCAGGAAATATTATAACCCCTCAGCAACCCACTCCAGGTCAAAAGAGAGCTGCTCTGCAATACATTTTCCAAGGTCTCTGTTGAAACAAGACAATATAGAGGAAAAAATATGAGAATTGTATAGCCAAGAGAAAAACAAGTAGGGATTGACTCTATAGTCAATTGATTAAGGCACTAAAGTGAAAAAGTACTGGTGGCAGTTAGAAAAGGAAAAGATCAGAAGGTGTTTGCTCCACAGTTATTATATATAATATAATGGCCAATCTTCGCGAACGAAGATTTGGGAAGGGCTCACCCCACGTGTTCTCTCCGAGCCTGCACAGGGGATTTTTTTAGGTGAGGCTAAGCGTGCGCAGAACTGGCCCCACTGTTTAAGTCCTAAGGTTCATTTGCCACGGCCGAGCAAGCTTGGACAGTGACAGTGAAGTCTCCTTAGGACTATCTACAGCACCCGGTACTAACTGGGACTGACCCTGCTTGGCATCCGAGATCTGACGGGATTGGATGGCAGGGAGGCATTTAACTGCCAGGGCCGCCCGTACTGAGACTTGAACTCGCGACCTTGGGAGTCGGAGACCGGAATGCTCCACAGTATACTCACATGTTTTATATGTGAGAATGATTAATAAACTGATCCAGGGAGAACAGCAAAGCACCTAGATCTTCTCTTCCAGCTGAGATAATTTTTGCATCTGATTATCAGATAATAATAGGGGAAAGAAATAGAAAGAGAGAACTCACACTGAAGAGACTGGGGAATTGAGTTCTGTCCCCTTTACAGGTGTATACTGTCAATGTGATACAAGGCCTGTCCCTCAAGCCAACATTTCATAGGCAGTGAGCCATAACAGGAGTCCTTTGCTTGATACCCTGAGATCTAATACAGAGAACACTGGTCCATGTCCAAGTATAACTGGAGCCAGTGTGAGCTGTGTCATGAATACACAGGCTACAACTATTTAATGTTCCCAGAACCATACACTCCTCCAGGACCAACTGCATGGAGTGCCTCTCTCCATGATCAGTTTCCAAAAGTGCATGGACTTCTCCAGACTTTCTACTGGGACTAGTTCCTGGCCTGGTTTGACTCCTGTGCGCAGGAATTGTCAGAGAAATTGGCATGAGCCAAAACTATGTCAGGAACTGTTTTAAGAACTCATAACAGTGTTTGAGTGATGACCAGAGCATAAGGCTTACAGATACCTGTGGAACAATAAGCAAAAGTAAAATATTGAATAAATGGTTGTGACGCAAATGTTGTCCTCACTTAGTAAACACAGCTTTCCTCTGCTACCCTTCCAAGTTAGGCCTTCAAATCTTCCCCTCCTTCCTTTCTTTTCTGAGCTGTTGAGTAGGTATGGATGATAAGATCTCCTGCGCTACTGATCAAAATCAGTAAGATCCCCCATTAATCTCGCACCTGTCTTCCTTATCCATTGCAGCCTTTTAAACATCTTTCCAAACTTTTGTGTAAGGACTCACTTCATCTCATATATTATAGCATGAAATCCAGTTGGGATCCAACCCAGGCTAGAACTTTTTTATAATAAAGATTTTCAAAAGTGATAAGAATGGTTTTGAACAAAATGTGTGTGCTTTTAAGACAGACACGTTTCTTTAAAATATTTCATTCTGTAATCTACACTTGGCTTTGTTTCGCAGTTCAAGAAGTCTGACAAATATTTCTAATGTTGACTTAGATCATGAAATGGGAAAAAAAATCTTGAAGTTCACTTTTGCAGGGGATGTAAGACTGGGAAGGGATTGAGGTATCTCTGAGATGTCTTTAATTTTTACCATTGTAGTAGCAATTCCTGTGAGACAAAAGGAGAGGTCCGGAAACACTAGCCTCTGAGTTTCAGGGTAACAGACCTCAAGCCTTTATGCTGCCTCCAGTTTTTCCCAGAATATATTCTTCTTGGAGCTGGCACAGGCTCCGATACAATGGATACTACACGTCTATGTTCCAACTCCTTTGTGCTAACCTGCAATGAGTAAGATGATAGGTCACACATATGTCGAATAGAGGGCTATCATTTCTCCTAAAAGCCGTATTTTGACTGTAACTGTAACCCTGTGAAAACTCAGACATTGAGTATCCCTGATTCAGCTTCACAATTTCACATAAGAATTCAGAGGCCTGAGAGACCCAGCACACAGGTCCCCAGTGCCTGGTATACCACAATGGAAGAACTTTCTGCCTTTATGCAGAAATGCCCCATTCTGAAAAAGAACCTTACATGTGGATGGCATAATGGAAAATCCTTTTGTCATTAAAAATGCCAAACATTTTTCAAAAGGAATTTTCAAAAAATGTTTTTGGAAAAATCTCTACAAAATCTCAATTATCCAGGCTGTCACCTGTCATGAACACAATGGAGGTGTGAGCCAAGTAGCTAGGGAGCCATCAATTCTGCAATCAGGAATCAGCCTCAGAAGTTGGGCATATCAAAGAGCCCTGGAGCAGCAGAAGCCAGGTATCTTAGAAAGCCTACCTGGCAGAAAGCACCAGTTAGTTTATTGTCAACATTTTTTTTCAATAGAAAATACATTTCAGCAGGTTTTTGACACAATATAACCCTCAGAAACCCACTAGTGACACTGTTAAGTCACCCTAACTCTGCCAGATGTGAACATCAGATGTGCTGTGTCTCTAAGAGAACAAGGTACTGCCTGAGAGTCTCAGGTGCTCTTTGCTACTTATAGTATCACAGAGAAATGACTTGTCAGTAGTAGGTGTTTTTTTTCCACAGGGACTAAAAGGACCACTGTGGAACAAGGGGTGACCTACCCTGTTCTGTTTGGCAGGCCAGGTTAGGGAGATCCCACTGCACTGATATGGCAGGTGGCCTCACAGCAGAAATTTAGGGCAGAGCTAATGAAGGGGTGAATAACAGACGAGCAATTGTAACTTTGTTCCTGTTGCTGAGCTTGTGAGTTTCTATGTCCTTCTTTCCTTAATAGAAGTGTCCTTACTCTACATGTGAACTCAGAGCTGCCACAAGGTCAAAGCACTCTTTAGCCCTATAAACAGTGTGTGCCTGATAAGTCTGACTGCAGGAGTATACTTTTGTTCTCAGAACAAAGGCCAAATCAGTTTTGTTGGAATCTTAGATCCAGAGTCCAAACTTTGTTGTTACCATAAACTACCAAGAAGATAGATTGTTCATGGCATTGCTACAGTGGAGTAGGCCACAGATTTTCCTTGTGTGACCACAACTTGAGCAAGTCCTCCAAGACTTGACTTCACATTCCTTCCTTCTGTTTTGCTTTTCATCCTGCTTTGTCCTTTCTCCCTGACTCCTGATTCTCTCTAGATGTCATCTTGTACTCGAAGAGACAGTCTTTATCTCCATCTCACACTGTCTGTTTTTTCTATGGTTGGTGTCTCTCTGAATTCACATTATCCCCCATTTTAGGCCAAGAGAAGGCCTGAAGCTCAAAAATCAATAGGGAAGTGCAAGAAAAGTAGCCCAATCCAGACCTAGCCACAGGCAGCTCCTTTTATCTTCCTGAGATGAAATGTTATTTCCGTAGAGAGTGCCTTTTCATTTGGAATCCATCTTTTCAATGATGAAATAACACTTCTGAAAGCACCGCATCAGAGAGGATGCCTCTTTGGGGATACAGTGATAATAAGCATAGCAAGTGACAGAGGATAATCTCAGCAAGCATTTAGTAAGGTAGGAAGCACAATACCTATTCAACCTTTTATTGGAAAGAAAACTTCAAACTGGTATTAAGCCAAATCTCCTAGAATCCATGACATTGCTAAAAAAAACAGCCAGCTGCTGTGGCATAAAAGAACTACCATCAGAAACTTAGACTCCAAAAGGCTCTGGACATTTTTCCTCTGAAATACTTATCTTGTACAAAATATTGATATGCAGGTAATTACAATTATTTTCTGCAGAGTTAATAGCTTTCCATTTCCATGTCCAAGACAAGAAAATCTCTATTCTTTCAACCAGTGAGATCTCTCTCTTGACCTTTCATATTTCTGAAAGATCCCACAACAATGGTGACATCCACAGACTTAAATTCTTTGAATTCAAGCAGCCTTGCCCCAAAGTGCACATAATCCCACAGTTGTCATGAACATGATGAGTCATAATAAGAACCTCCCATTTTTGAAAACCAAAATTCCACTTTCCCCCCCTTTCTTAAATATAAAAGAGAAACACAGCTAAAAGTAAAAGTAATTTTATAAGTTTTACTGTAAATACACAGTTCTGCCTCAGCTACCATCAAGTATTATGTTTCATTGCCAGAGTCATGTAGCACACCTGGGTGACTTATGTTTCCTTTTAATTTGTGAAATTCCTGGAAAATAATATGTTGTGTTATGTTCTGTAAAACAGTAGCAGATCTTTAAGGTGCTTTAAGGTGCATCTAATCATCACAATACTTTCCTTTTTTTATTAAAATGAACAGACATGCGCAGAAAATATTTAGCTTTTGGCTTTTAAATGAACGGTTGACATTCAAATATTAAAGTATTTCTATTATTTCAACTAAGATGATTAATAGAAAACCACTGTTGTCTGGAATAGTGCATTTAAAACTGTACTATGGAATACATCCTCAATTGCTATAAAACAAGTAATGTACAAAGAATTTATCATTAAATACATTTAAGACAGATAATTGTGTGCAGTTCAAATAATACTGGCAGAAAATCCACCCATTTTGTTAAATCCATCACTTTGAAAATAGAAGTGATTTTCTGTAAAAGTAGAACAGATCTCAGAGTAAAACTAAAAATGCACTTAGCCTTTCATGGTGTGCTGTGGAAAAAAGATATGCTGTGAGATCACATTTGGAAAGCAATAGGAAAACTGTTTAAATACTGGTTTAACCATGAGAAGGATAATTTAAATATATAAATTTGAATACAATTGTATCAATTATTCTTGGATTTATAGTTTCTTTTGCCATGAACACAACTTACACTGAAATGGAAGGCAAGCACAATGTAAGGCTTTATTTATAACCAGGTCTGGAGTGTCACAGTCTTGTCAGTGGCTTCCACATGGAAAGAGTGAGGGTCCTGTGAATGGAGAACCAAGACAGCAGATTTGCAAAGCGGAGCCACTCGGCACTGCATTACATCCTCTGACTGTGTCCTGTGTTGTGCCTCAATTTTATCATTTGTGCCTCCTTCATCCGCATGACCTCCTCCTCTAAGTACATAAAAGCAAGTGAGAATGTAAAGAAGCAATGCAGCCTGCTGCTCCCCATGAGCCTGGGGAGGGCTGGCTTGGGCAGTCATCGCACCGTGAGTATTTCAGCTGCAATTGTGGGGCTGTGTTATACATTATTATGTAAGAGGGGCCTTCAGCTTCAAATGAACAGCAAATGGTGTGCATTCAAATAAGACACTGAAGGGAATTAGCTGCAGAAAATTAATGCCAGGCAAGCCCATTCTAAACACAATGTGCCCAAACCCCTTCTCTGAAAAACAATAAAGCTGAAAGTAGATATTCACTCTTAATGTTAAATTACATGGTTGCACCTGTGAGCTCAGCACTCAACACATGCAAGCTGTCTCCAGCTATCACACACAGGCATGCATACACTCACATACACACACACAGAGCCATGCACTCCAAATACACATGCAAAAGCCTGCTGTTCATTTTTCCCTCATCACACATGTTAAATAGGTCAAAATAATGAAAGCCCATACATGACAAAGCACATGAACAGCTGTGCATGCCAGATACAGAACTAGCGTATGAGTGTGAAGATGAAGCATGAGTTTGGACTACCACAAAACCAAACAAAAATGGAAAGAAATTACAATTAGGATTTCACAATTTATCAATTGATATTCCAGTCCCATAAGGTCATTTTTTGTGTATGTTTGTGGTTAGACACATTTCTAGATACTACAGATCATATTTCACCCATAGAGATCATATTTAATTTATCTCTTAATCTATATTTCAATTTATAGTGATACTTCTTTAACATGAAACGTAATGTATGCCACTGCTAGGATTAGTAAAGTATCTGTACAAAATCTAGTTGCCCATACATTAAAAAAAATCCTAACTGAAAAGTTTCTGTTGTTGTATTGTAAATAAGATGAAAAATAATGCACTACCAGAGATATAAGAGCTATAATCAGAATCACTAGGTGTGGATACAGATTGACAAGCTATGATAAGAAAAGTTGTGTATTACATAAATTTGTAAGGAAATTAAGAACCAGAATTTCAATCTCAAAAATTGAAATTCTTGATTGCAGTTACCTGTGACAATTTTATGACTCCGGATGTAGTGCTATACATAGAACTGACATTCAAACATATTGGAATACCACAGGAACACAAAGGGCAGATGCTATGACTTACTAACAAGGTATTGAATGTGTGCATATAGATTCCAAGTTTGAATATGATTTCAGGATTTTTTATGGTTAGAATTGATGTATACCTCCTGATGTTAAAGCTCTGCCACACCACTATTAAGACAGATTGTGTGTTAAATGCACACTTTGACCAAACTGTGTAGACAACTTCAGTTTTTTTAATTCACTATATTAAAAGACGTGAAAAGTATAAAAAAATCTGCTCTACAATTTAAAAATAGTTATTTAATTTCAGGGGGTTTAGCCTTTTGGCAGAGGACAGAAGGAGTGGGTGAGATAGCATTTGATGACAGAATTATTACTCAGATCTACAGTTAAGCTACATAAGTAATCCATCTCCACACCAGAAATGCCTTTATGAAAATCTACTGCATGTCTTCCCTCTGTGACGAATGCGTTACACGTCATTATGTCAAAGTTAATTGCAGTGAAGACCAGAGAGAGGAGCTCAGAATGCCTACTGTGCAAGTGAAAATTATTTGCCTTATTCAAAATCAGTAGTGCTTGACGTGGTAAAGACTAAATACTATAAAGAGCAGTGAATGGCTTTCAGTCTTTAGTGCTGATAAACAAGTTTATTGTTTCTATTGTTTACTTTTGTAGTTAAATCTAACCCATTTCCATTAAACCCAGATATGCATCAACCAGTTGCTGTACGTAAAGGAAGAAGCTATGTCAGTTAGACCTGCAGGAGGAAAAGACCAAAGATTGATCTATTTGGCTCTGAAAAGAAGTTCTTCATTGGATAGGAAAATTACTGAGCATGCGTAAGCAGGATTTCTGAGTATTGCTCGTTATTTTTTTCTCTGAGGCAAAGAAGTGATTTTGAAATTATTACACTAGAGGTTTATTTGGGATTGCTGAGGGTAAAGTGCTAAGTGCTGGAGAGGCAGGCCTCTGTTCATGTAGGTACACACAAGACCCAGAGAGCAGCACTTGATGCTCATGGTCAGCTATATAAAGATAATAAACTAGATCTGCAGGCAGGCTGAAATGAAAAAGCTTCAGTCTTTGGATTGCCACAACCCGAGGCTGGGGATTTAAATGTAACACAGCACCCACAGTGAATGATAGTGGTGATCAGATGCCTCTGCCTTTCTGAAGGAAACACATTACTGTATCGCCTAAGAGCTAAGCAAGAAAAGAAATATTTTTATGATTTAGGTCTATCTGTTGCAGTCCAGTTAAAAAATTGAGTGGGCATGTGTAGCCTTGTAGTCTTTGGAAAGACACAACACACATTTGAGAGCTATAAATCTAAATAAATTCACCACTTGAAGATCAGGAATATTGTTTAGCAAAATATTCATTTTTAATCAATCCTTGGATACTCCTGTGCTTCACCATTTCTCAAAGGAGTCCTAGAGCCTTTCTCTACCCTTGTCCCTCTGCTCCTGACTTAAGCTCTACAACACACAGATCAATACACACATACAGACATTTATCCTTTTCAAATACCACTCAATAAAATCTGTTTCTTTCTGGTCACCCTACTAGACTATTGAAATAACCTTTCCCCCCCCTGAAATCTTTTCCTTCGTTTGTTGTTTTTTTCTGTGTGACACCCTAACCAACATCATCACATGAGCAGTCTTTTGTCTCTGGCCTTTTGTTTCTGGGGATGCTGGTTTGTGTGCTGCTCTGTCATCCAGGTTACCCTCTTTGTACACACGGGTTGCCACGTGAGCTGGTGAGCATCTCCCCTTTGAATTTCTGTCCCTCTTAATGAGAAATGCAGAGAAGGCAAATGATACTCAGGGCAGAAAGAGAAGCTGCAACTTGCAGCAGCTGCACACAATAGAGATCCTAATAGAAAATACAAATGATAGGAAAAAACCATCCTCTCATCATTGCTACAATACAACAATAGGTAGCAATTCAGTTTGGGATACATTAACAGACTGTGAACAGCAATGTCAGAGCAGTGTGATGTACACAGCTCCTGTCTCAGCTATGTTATGAAAATATTGCCATACTTATGAAGCCTCTGTGAGGTGTTAGCTAATTTTATCAGTGTAAAAGAAGAATTGATATGAAGGGATATTTTCAAGGATTATCATCCCCACAAAAATATATTAGAGGAAGCAGATTGTTTTTCAGTTTATTCATAAGGCACTGCAAATCTGAAGACAAAACCAATCAACCTGACTAGGTCCAGAACACAAAATCTGGATTTCAGTGAATCTCAAATTTCAAGCCCGGGAAATTCTGAATTCTGGGCAAGTTCCTTTTCAGTTCTTAGATGTGGGGATTTCACGGTAGCAGTAAGAAATTTCCAGTCCTGTTATTTATGTCTACAGTTCCCTCTGAACTAGGATGGGTGCTTTTAGATAGAGCTTGTATCCATTACTTTCATATTAAAACTGGGGGATTTTCCTGAATTACCACCAGCATGTGTAGTCATAGATGATTCCCACAAAGTCGCTGCTTACTTTTAAATTACATACTGTGCTTAAGATTACAATCAGAACCTCATACTCTTTCCCTTCCTGTCTTATGGGTCATTAAGAAGGTTTTTCACTCAGCCCCACACACTAGCTCCTGTGTCATGAGTCTTATGTTGTCTTACCACTTACATATTTAATTTCAAATTCTACCGGGATCCTTTAATACCTAGTTCATATTCCATAACATACAGGACATTTCTTTTCTACTTCTATTTTCCACCTGGAGAGTATTTTCTATAGGTTTGTTTGTAATTTTTTTTCAGTTTGTACATAGCAAGATATCAAGTCACATCTGCTCTTCATACTTTTCATCAAGTGTTTTAACAGATATAAACATGATACTCTACAAGTCCTAGGGAAATAAGACAACAAAGGATGGCTGTGTCCTGGATGAAAAACTTCTCAGGAGGGAATTTCTTTTGCAGTCTGATCACTTCCTTAAAAGTCTTTGGACAGCCACCTCTGGGCTTTTTCTCTCTTGCCTCAACACTAACCCTAGGTGTTGAATCGGCATTGCCAAAGGACTTCCAGCTCCAACCAAGTTGAAGTTCAATAGCAAATTCTTTTAATTGCCCAAACCTTGCCTCTACAGGCCCTTTACAGCCTCACCACAACCCTTGACTTTTTATCTCTGCTAACCATAATGATAAACCGACCCCAAAGAGCAATTTGACTTCTCAGGGAAGAATAGCTTTGGTGCACAAACCTTCTCTTGGAAATCCCTTTTGCAGTACTTCTTAACTGGATTCATAGGCTTTGTCACTAAGGAAACTAGCTTAGAGAAAACCTCAGCCTCAAATAATTTTACTCTGCAGGATCTGAAAGTCAGCATGTTTACAATGTGGATGCCAGCAAATGAGACAGACCTCAGTGCTCTACAAAGAATTCTTGCTGCCACTAAACAGAGATGCCCCTAGACCTTCATTATTGTCACATCTCCTGGCAGTATCCAGCTACTTGCTGCTCTTGAATACTTTTCCTGCTGCCTTTCCAGTCTTCCCCTGAGTTGGGCCAACTCAATAAACCAGTAGAAATGCAGTCCAGAAAAAAAAAAAAGTGTAGAACTTTCTTCTGGATTGAACTGGCTTTCATAGAGTGAAACTAGACGTAGCTGAAGAACAGGAGGAAGATTTGGTGTTGTAGCCATGATAGCAGGGAGGAATGAGAAAGAAGGGCACCATGGATGCACTGAGCAATTTCAGCCACGTTGTCGGACTGCATGTTAGGGACAGCCTATGCCAGTCCAATAACATCTGAGCACTTCTCTTTGCTCTGGCTCTCCACTTCCCAAGGCTCTGTCACTTCTGGCCCAGTGCCGCATCCTAAACCAATAAAAAGGGAGAGTTCTTTTCTACAGATTAGAGAGTGAGGCAGTGTAGTGCAAGGTCAGAGTAAAACCAGCATGTCCTGTGAAAGAGGGGAGCATGGTGAGGCCCAGGATGTAGGATAACGACTGTTTTCAGTGAACTCAGCACAGAGGCATGTGAGACCAGGGGTCCCAATCCAGCAGACTCACAGCATTTCTCACTATCAGGTCTATCAGTTGGAGAGATTGTTAATTACTGGGTCTTTCTGGAGTCCTCTAGCTGAGCTGAGTTCTTGGGCTTCATAGTGACTTCATAAGCCCCCACCAGATAAAAGACCCCAGAGACTCAGCGAGAAGCAATTACAAATATGGATGAAAAGAAGATGACTGGAAAACATGATTTCTATCTCCTGAAAATGTCATGTCTGAGGAAAAAGCAAAAACAAAATTATGTCACAGAGAAAGAACCATGAAAATAAAATCATTTTGCAAACTGGAACCCTTCGCCTTGCTGAGACGGGTATTTACATGTTTGCTTTCCCTTTTTTGGCAATATCTTTTCAGACCAGCTACCAGGGTTCTATCTGTCTGTCATCTCCATTTTCCTCCAGAAAAATAGGTTTTGCTTTTTCCCTTGAGAAAACTACTCCTTTCACTTTTGCAGGAAGGACAGTTCCTGTGGAAGAATTGCTGCTGCAGGGGCTGTGTTGTCTCTGCCCTTAGTGGGGGCTGCCCTAGAGCACAGTAGCCTCTGGCCATACCACTGCTGTTCTGCATCTGCTGCCCAGGTCCAGGTTCCTTGCTGCACGGAGATCATCTAGGGGAGAATGGGGAGAGGAGGAGGATGAGGAGAAGGAGGGACATGAAAGCATGTTTGCCTGTTTTAACCTGGTACAGAGGGTGACCACAGGGCTAGAAACTCATGTTGGATCTGTCGATACACACCTAGGCAAAAACTATTAAGGACTTGGATGGTGAGACTCCCACATCAATAGACCAAGTGCCTCCTGAGCTGTACTCTGCCTCTCTCCACAGCTCTCAGCACCTGGTGATGTCATCCTTGACCCCTTTCATTTGAAGTTGCTTATAAGGAGCAGTGATATTTGGACAGTATTTATATCCTTCTTGTAGACCAACTCAGCAACTGGCAATAGGGGCCACAACATGTGACCAATGACACACAAATAAATATTCTGCTGGACAAATGTTAAAAAACTCCAGGTTATGGCACTTTAGAAGCAACCATACCTAATAAGAAAAACATTAAAGGTCACTTAAATAGCTTGCTCTGGAACATCTGAACTTGTAGTAATTTATCACATAAACTGCAAATTGGGCCAAATGAACTAAAAGTCCTTCTGTTTTCCTTTTCCTTTATATATAGCTTTTTCTGCTGAAAGAATACACTGCAGGCTCTTAAACACTTCTGCAATATCACAGTGTCAGCTTTATTTAGCAAAGTGATTCATGTTTCAGCAACAAGGCTGTGTGAACACATTTACATTATATTTTTCTGTTTAGCTAGGTGGTTTTTTTAATTAGGGAAGTTATTCTTGGTTTAAGAGCTGTTTATGCATTGTAGTGATTATGCTATGCACTGAATCTTGTGTACAAAGGCCACACTGCTATCATAGAACATACATGCAAGGGGTTGATTACAGCTTCAGACGTGATTGTTTTGACGTTTCCTAGCTTGTCACTTCCTCTGTTTGCAGTCTTGAATAAAATATCTGTTAAAAGTAAGGGGGTTGTTAAAATTTTTTGAATTTCCTTTTCTCATCAATTAGAAGGAAGAATAAACTGTACTCTAGGCAGTGATGTCTTCTTCACAGTGTATATTGCCAAATCTGAAAGCACAGTCCTCTGCCACTTCATCTCTAGGACTAAATGTGTCACTGGGTACTCTGGCCTCAGGGTGAACTCTGCCTTTCCCTTCCTTCTGTGCACATCCTTGAGAGATGACAGACTGAGCTTCCTTCACATCTTTAACTGTGGAAACCAACAATGTAGACTGGATCTCTGGGTGACTATAATATAATCTCTGATGATATATTTCTTTTTTTTTCCTGCCTGACTGATGTGGCAGGGCCAGCTGTGTTTGCCACGCACAAGAAATTTTCCTTTTGCTGCCCCAGACAAGTAGCAGCCTAACACATGGAGAAAATATGGGATTTGGAGCCACTCCTCTGCTGTACCAAAAGCTCTCCAGACTCATGTCCTGTTCCATGGTCTGCACATGCACCAGTGACCTGTTGGGACCTACACAGTCCCCCACTCTGTTCACAAGCCAGACGGGACTGCCCCACTCTCTCTCGAAGTGAGCTGAAAGCCCACCAACCAACCAAACCCTGGTCAAGCCCTTGTTTCCACCAGTGACCTGGGAATCTATTGCATCTGCCTATAGATGTGACCACAAGCTGCTAATTTAAACAACTCAACTTCTTACAGAGAAACTCATGGGTAATTCTGCCTCAGGCACGTGGTGAGCAGGAAAAAAAAGACATGCAAGCTTAGTACTCTTATTCAGTTTGTTATTTCTCACTCCCCTTGGGGCAGCCTGATTGTTGACAAAACTGCATAAGACTTGTGTTTTGATCACCTAAACTATATGAAGCTGCTGCCTCCCAAGCTCTCCCTTTATCTCACTTTTCTTCAGACTTTCTAAAGTGAGTTTTAACTGATAAATGTTTCGGTTTGATCCTTAGCCTTAAAAAGTATCCTATGCAACTCTGCTTGGCACCTAGAATTAACATTACCCTAGTCAATTGCTTGACCACTGTTTAACTTTTTTGACATTTTACCCAAAGATGCCTTATCTCCTAACCATTGTTTCACCTCCTCCTTGACACTGCTTGCAGTTCCTTTTGATTCAAGTCCACCTTGGCAGGCAGAATTACATCCCAAAAGTGAAATGAAGCATACAATCCAACTCACCTTAAGCAAACTGTTTAAGTTTTGTATTCAGTCAGCAAAGAGAGCAAGATGCCATTGGAGGCCAGCTGAAGGGTACCTGTTTCATCTTCTTAAGGCGTATCTAAAGGACAGTGAGTTTACCAAATCATATATGGACTGGTAGAAAAGTAGCAAGTGCCTCTGTTTAGCTGCCTAGTTTACTTCTGCAGTGGGACACTGAGAGGTACAGAGAAGGATGTGCTACTCACCCCTTATACCCACGCCAGTGCCTTAGTTTCATGGGCACCATGATAAGGCAAATTTTTTACACTTCCTTTTAACAAGATTGTCATCTCTTCTTTACAGTCTGAGCCACCATGAAGCCAGGCAGGTAGGAGTCCTGCAGCCAGCTGGAAAACATGCAAAAGAGATCTTAGTTTTATGCTAGTAACTAGGACACTCTTCAGGCTGATATGGACTCCTTGACATAAAAGCACCAAAATCCTCTAACTTAAGATTTTTTTCTGAATGTTAAAACCATAGGTAAGACCATCATACAAAAAAAATTGACTGCCAACACTTCCTGTGGTGAGGTTTGTTATATCACTGACCACACCTTATCTCCTTCAGGCTTCCTGTGGGATCTTAGGAAAGCTTTGTGTGCCCATCCACATTTACCACTGGATCACAGCAGGGCATATGCAGAAAGACTGACTTCCATTTCACAGCACATGGGGACAGGCCCAATGAAGTACAAAAGAAAAGAGGCAGCCACTTGACAATGTGACGCCTGTGGGGTTAGGCAGTCCATTGAAGCAGGAAGGCTGGTTACTGTCTAGACCCTGTCTGGGCTGCAGGTTGCCATACAGTGTTCAAACAGACAGGACCACACCTATGTCATCCCTAAAATATTGCAGATACCTTCTTTGTCCTATGCACTTGGTAAAAAAGGGAAATTATTGTCTTAAAATAGGGGAATGGACTGCTATAACCAATGTTGAATCTTTTCAGCTAGGCTTCCAAGAAAGAGAAAAAAGCTCTTCATAAGCTATTCTGTTTCTAGTTATCTTCCTGGGGCACTCAGCCTGTAATTTCCAGGTGGCTGTTGCTGCTGCTACTGCTTTTCCTTTGGTGGTGTTTTTTAACCCAGCTATTTAAAATGTTTATGTGCACTTATTTTGTGCAGGTTCCTAACATTTATTGGAGAACATAAATATGAGGCAAGAAACAGTGATTTTCAGAAGTTTATATCTTTGCTAAATTTCTCTGGAATTGCATGGGAGCAAGAAAAGACACATCTCTAGCCCAAGGCCTTCTCCCTCCTGAATTTCAAAGCCTGTCATAAACAATAAAAGCATTAAGATTTTTTATAATGATAAGGTGAGTGAAAGATTTCTAACTGAGAGTATAAGGCGATATGTATGTATATATTACCACATACACACAGAGGTTATCTGTGCCCTGTAAAGTTTCAGATTTATAAACTTTATTGACTAAGTGAATCAACTAAAGTTGAGCAGGACAACAATGTGTTACTACTTGGTCAGTAATATTTTAAGAGCTAAACAGACTCTAAGAAAAGTTGGACATTACTACAGTAGTGCAAGCAGAACTAAAAATAAACCATTAGGTCACAAACACAAAATTGCTGAGAGTCAATAGCCTGAAGTAGGCAGTGGGATGCAGAACACCAACCACTGTACATGAAACACACTAATAGCTGCAGAGAAGCTGTCCAATAAAATAGAGCAGTGACTCAGGGTCCAGAAGATTCAATCTGACACCATTCCAGGGATATCAGCATTAGACTTCAAACATTGCATTAAGAGATAGAAAGCTTAATAGCTGCTTTCTGGTTTAGTACAATGCCTAGCGATAATATTCCTGAATTTAGAACTAGTAAAGTATCTGTTGCCTCCAGCAGCAATATCTCAGGAGTTTACTGAGATCAAATCCTTTAGTGAAGTGTATCAAATGGGTCAGAGGCGGATGACAGTACATGAGAAGGGGCACTGCCTCCACAAAAGCATTTACAAGAAACAGGATATATAAGGTCAGCAGAGAAGGGAGCACAGATATTCATGACTCTCAAAGACATTTTCAAGCCTTCTAACTCTTCAGTCATATATTTTATTCACTACTTTCAGAACTTAAAGTGAAAACCAGACTAGTAAACATATGCAGATAAGAAAAGCTCAATAAATGTACCAAGCATATAGGAAAATATTGAATGCCACTGATTTGGACCTACTATTTTGGTTCAGTGAAATGGGCAGGCAGTAAAGAGGGGCTCACTGGCTGGCTCCTTGAGAGTGATTCTTTTGACCAGGGCAATGTCTTAGTAGACCAAGCAATCTGACTTTACTTCCAGATCTTTTTTACCTTCAGGTGAGGGTGCTATGCAGTAGTAAACAAGCAATTCAAGTAACATTACTCCTTTTTCTTGGACACAAAACCTTTCTCTAAATAAAGATTGAGATTATTAACCTTTGAAGCCTGAGCTCCAGCTAGAAATTAATTTTGCTTCACTGCCCATCTTTGTATGAAAAGTGCTTAGGACCTGAATATTTACAGCAATAATAGCCTTTGAAGTTCAGTTCTTAAAGGCATTAAGTTATGAAAAATGGTTACCCTGGAAAAATGAGAAGAATGGACCTTACTTATTCATTCTGTATATTCTGTCTAATAACTACAGGATAAACCTCACCCAGCAATGCTTGACTGAGATCAAACATAATAAAAGACTAGTAATAAATACCAAATTGCTATAAGAAAATCTGGGCTAAAGGTCTTCTTACACGAATAAACTGAGATCAAGACTACACTTTACACTTGCAGAATCTGGAAGTAGAAAGTTGAGAGATCTGTGGAGATTAATCTGTTATAATTCAATAATCTTTTATATTTTTAAACAAGACTTTACAAAACAAGGTCACAAAGGACATTCCTCATTGTTCATTAAAGCTGTTATTTCCTTGTATATGGTACTGCAGGGTGGAGTACAACTATTTTCTGCAAATACACTGAGAAAGCTATCACAATACAAGAAAATTAAAATGCGTATTCTTATCAGATCCTTTCCTAAGAACTAAATATTTTCATTTTAACTGCATTATGTCAGATAATTTAATTTTAAGAAAAAATTCTACTACCCAGTATTCACCATGCACCTTGTCTCAGAGTAGTCTCTATTCTGCCATGCTTATACTGTATTCTGTATTGAATTGCTGGGTTATGCTACCAGTTTTTTGTTACTCCGTAAACTACAGGTAAAAAGATGCCGGCTCATCACTAGGTGAGCTGGCTATACTAGATTTAGGGCTATGCTAGGTTTGTAATTTTGCTTTACCAGAATAGACCACAGTAGCATTAAGTGGCTTTAGGCCAAAGGAAAACAGGAGATTGCTTAGGGTAGCAACCTTCCTTCTTTTGCTTCTCCAGTCAAAAGAGTAACTGCTCTGGAAACAGAGTTGGAACAGCCAGTTCTGATTTCCATTGGCATCCTCCAACCTGTTGCTCCTGAGGGAGAGGCAGAAGCAATATTCACTTACACCAGATCACTGGTTCCCTTTTCCTCCCTTTACATATCTTAAATCCAAAACTACTGGAAATAGGTAGACCCTTGCTAGCTATTTTCAGTTCTCTTTGCCGTAACTTCCCTGCCTCCTTACTTCCTCAGACCAGTTCCCTTGACCTCTGCTGTTTTCCCCAGTTCTTGCTCTACTAACTTCCCTCTAAGCTTGAGCCGGTCATCCTAGATGCAACTAGACAGATAAGCCAAAATTCATTCTAAGCTGCTAAGAAGATTTGAGATAGCCTTGGCTAGACTGACCCCAGGTGATATGGTCTGTAAGTGCAATCTGGACATTTTACACTCCAACAGTCTCATGAATTCTGTGGAAAGGAGTGCACATGTAATTCTGAATGTGATTAGTTAAACATAAATTTGTTTCATATATAAATATATATAAAAATAAATATTAAAAATTAATCAATATAATTATCATGCTATTAATTGCGGAACTGCTTCAACACATATTGCTCCCTTTGCCACACTGTGAGTGATGGCAGCACAGAAGCAGTTGGTGTGTTATGACCATACTTATTGAGGTGTGTTGGCCAGGGCAGGTCACTTCAGTGAGGAATGAAGGGAGACATGATTGACTTGAGAGAATGCATTATATGGGTTCATGAAACTTCCAAGAAGCCAACTTAATCCTCTTCTATATTATTTTTATGAAAAGTTTAGTGATAGAAAGGTATCAAACGTTATTGAGTCCCTTTGTCTAAATTCTTTCCTATAGTTTGTTATTTAGTAACTTGACTTGTTTTATTCTACATGTCTTAAGCAATGAAGTTCCCACCCCTTCCCTTAGAGAAATATTACCTAACTTGCAATTTCTCACTGGTCAGGAAATTTTCTCCCACCAGCTTGTATGTTTCCTCTACTAATTTTTTCCAGTTTTGCTCGCAGCATCCTCATCTACTACACTGCAAGAGCAGTATGGAGCAGTATTGTTGTTAGTACTCTTACACTATTCCAGTAGCTATGGGATGCCCCCATGTAGCAGCTGTAAGATAACAAAGGTTCATATTCCAAAGCAGTAAAATTCATGCACTAACATTTTGGTCATCTCATGAGAAATCATTTCACATGAAACATTTCCTCTCTCTTTGAGTGACACATAGATGCAGCCAATGTTTGTATTTTGAAATGCAAAAGTAATGTATCTTTTAAGCCATTTGTAGATTTGGGCTTCAATATTCCAGAAAGCTGTTGGGTGAGTTTTTCTGGCCTGTTTGTCTGCAAGGCAAAGGCAGACAGTGTCCTTTTATTCCTTCTTAGGTAGTCCAGGAACTTTTTCTTCAGCTTAAAATGGAGTTTTCAGGTTTGGGGTCAAGAATGAAGACCAGATTTCCTATCTGACTAGATGTGGTGATTCTAGCACTTTATGTAAAGTGTAAAAACCCAGCAGAGAAAATCAGTTCACCAAGCCACAATTTGGCTGTAAGTGGTAAGGCCAGCTTTTGCTGCTGAACTTTTGTGAATACAGCAACAGCCATGAAAGGCAAGATTTTCAAACGGTCAAAACTGAGCAACAGAATTCCATTGGGATTTCTGTGTTTCAGTTCTGAATTTTAAAACATGAAAATTCTGATTTTTACTTAAACCTAATATTATGGAAAATTGTTGATGGAATTGGAACATTCTCATCTGCTACAGCCCAAACCTTTTGTTCTGACATAGGATCTCTTTATTTTTCTTGCTGTAATGTTGTGAATGATAATGTTGTATGGTGATTTCTAAATGTTATTTTAATTTCAAAACAAAAATCTAAATTATTCAATTTTTTTAGTCTGATTGATATAAATATGATATAAATATATGAGATTTTGATTTTGGTGTAACAGCATTTTCCTACAGAGGAATACTCCATTGGAAAATTTTCAACCTCTATTTTTTAATACATAAGCTGCTCTCCTTTTTTTATACACTTAACATCTCAAGATTAACAAGAATAGAGTATGTTGTTGTTTTCCTGAAGCAGAAATTTTGCTTAAATTTCCCGTTGCTCAAGTGTGTGATTCAGTGCCTAGAACTACAAATAACAGAGGTAATTTTCCTGTATAATTTGAACAGTTTGGCAAGTTGGGTTCTGAAGAATTTAAAAAAAAATCCATTCACTCCCTGTAAGTGTTGGAGTCATTAATCTTGAAGGCTGTGTACTCTGCATTCTTTTAAATATACGGGATGAAAAAACATGAATCTCTGAGTAATGTTTTTAGATGGCTTGCTTTTCACCATACTTTCCATTGTGTAATTTATTCTTAAAAGCTTGTACAGTGTGATGTGGTACAGAATTCAGAAAATAATTCTTAAACAAAACATTGAAAGGTGTTGCTTTATCTGCTGTTGTTAGTTGTTCAAAGAAAAACTGAATAGTGTGGGACAGAATCCAGATGCTAATCACAGAAATGTGGTGGCCAATCACTGTACATGGAGATCTTCAGTGTGGCTTGTCTAAGAACATTTACTGTATTTGTGCAATAAACATTTACAAAGTTAGGGCTCAGGGAATTTGTATATTGAGCTTATTGTAATAGTTCGGTCTATTTTTTTGTTTGGGGGTTTTTTTCCCACATATTTATGGTGATGTGAAAGAGGGAGGTAGACCAAAAGGTAACTACTTATCTAACCTGCATCTACATCTAGATGAGTATCAGAGATTGAAAATGTTGGAGTGGAACCATTAAGGCAGAAAAAAGGGAAACAATTGGCACAACGATGTGATACTAGTGTCAAACACTGCCAGTCATGGGAAAAAATTCTAGTCAGTTCAGTCTGACTTTGATCACTGCATTTCTACAGAAGGCTTGCCCCAGCACTGCATGCAGAGCACAAGCCCAACTATACTCCTTCAAAGAGATCCTTTTGTAGGATGTGGCTTCCACTGCTGGGTTAAAATCACCTTCTGAATTATCTCACCCTAGAGCTTTCATTTGATATAGCATGATTACAAAAAACTTGCTTCAGGAATACTGTCTTGCCTGGATTTTCCAAAAGGCAGATTTTTAAGATGAAGCTGTAAAACAGTAAAAGATCACTGAGTAGTAAAAGATTATGAAAACCTGCACTATCAAAAATAAAAATGTTTCAAAACACTCTTCTAGATGTTTTACTAAAAGATATAATAATTATGTATCCTCTTCTAGATCTTTTTCTATGGGTAGCATATGCTTAATAAACTTTCAGCTGAAATAGATTAATGTGAAGGGAAATGGAGGACAAATCTTTGTCTCTGATTCAGCGGAATGCTCGCATATGTTTAATTTCAAACGCCTGATTCCATCTAATTCAAACCTTAAACATGAAGGATCAATAGTCTGTTCACGACTATTGCTAGTAATACTGCAAACAGGCAGCTTTCATGTCATTTAAGTATATAACAGCGACTTTAGGTGAAGAGTTATAACAGTAAGATATAACAGTGACTTTAAGTGAAGAGTTTGGATTTTTTGATGACCTTCTACTGTTGTTACAGTAAAATCAAAGTGAGCAATTCAGATTTATAGAAAGCCCTGTGAGACTTATCTATCAGCCAGAAGCAGCAAGGAGCTCAGCCGTTGCTGGCTGATAGGGAGGAGGTTACTCCCCAAGAATTCACATAGTAGGAATACACAGTTCTCTGCAGGTGCACGAAAATAGCCAGGATGAAATAATATAAACATAGAACTTGTGAGAGATAGGTTCTAACCAATTGAAGTTTCTAGCGTGGTGGTGTGGTAACTCTTTTAGCCAATAAGCTGTAGTCCTAACCCTATATAAACTGTGTGCTATGTCTAATAAAATGGCTTCACTTTAAATCTCATTAGATTCATGTTGTGAAGTCCTTTCTCCGCCGCGAACTTTGTTTACTTTACTTCTACCTCATGAAACTTCAATGTGAGAGTGTGATGCATGGTGACATGGAGCGTCCATATGGAATGGCGCTGTAATATCAAATAGACAGGATGTTTGCAGCCAAAAATTACAATGAAAGAGAAAATGTTTAAATTTCAAAATAATGTGGAAAGCACAAAACACTAACTGTAATGGAAGAAAAAGGAGAGAAGATACAGTGAAATCCAGAGAAAACTAAAGCCACAAGCAAGAATGTAAGAGGAAATAATTGAATTGTGTATATGTGATCTTTTTTCCAGAACATATTAGAAAAAATAATCTGCAGGCACTGGAGAAAATGCTGGACCAGGTATTAATTGAACAAGTCAGAAAGAAATCTAAAACATTTATGGGAGATAAAATGTATCAGTGACATGAAAAGGAAACTGGAAACACATCTAGGAAATCAATAAGAGAGATCAGAAGTCTCACAAAGAAACATGGGAGAGGTAACGCTTCAGTCTAGGAAAAGGGTGGTGTGGTACAAAGATGACATGAGAGGCGGACAATAATAGAAACCCCAAAGTCATATTATCCCCAGACCACCAAGGCTCTAATGTACTGTACTTAGTCCAAGTCCTCACTGGACACAGAGCAAGACAGTATTGCTGGCACACAGCAATCACAAAGCTGAGGAAAACTTCATCCAAGTGCAGACATCTGCCTTTGAGGCTCAATTTCTTCTTAGCTCTGTATCCAGAAAAAGACAAGGTTGTTCCCGTCCCAGTTTTTCATTCACTAGGTTTACGTCCAGAGCAGTATTCAAAGTGCTTCATCAGATGAACTCATAGGCAAGTCTGCTATGCTAATTTTAAGCATTCTATTATTCATTCTGTGACCACATCATGAGATCTTGTTTATGACAATTTTATTGCAATGAGAATTTTGGATCTGTGGCTTCATAATGCCTGAAATTCAGATTCCTGTCTTTATAGCTGGTAACATAGACTCCTTTTTGACCAGTGAGAAAAATAAACAGTTCTAAAGAATCTCTATTTCAGATTTCTCTAGAAGAGACAAAACATGCCCCACACATGTAAACAATGCTCCATAAAATTCAAACAGGGCTGTAGGTGAGTACGTCACAAGTGTCTCTCACTTTGAATAGAAGTAACTTAGGTCTTAGAACAGTGCCAGCACTATGTGCTTTACATGAATTTTCTAACAAACAACACTTTGCTGCAAGAAAATTAAATGTGAATTGCCTGTAAGCAACATGGGGGCCAATCAGATTTCATTCCAGTTGGAAGGGGAGTACAATTTAATTGAATTCATTGACTACCAGAGGGCTGAAAAGGCTCTTTCTAAGAGGAGAGGACTCCTCACCCAAGTAGTACGACACTGACAATGAGGGTATGCATCCAAAGCCAAGCGGGTGATGAGGGGTCTCCCTTAGCCAGAAACTACCCAGAGCCCATCTTAAGTGTCACAACATTTCCAACATAATATTCAGTTTGCATTAATCAGTGTGTGTCATCCTGAAGCAGTTATTTCACTCCCCTGAATGTCTTCTCTCCACTTGCTGTTCTTCACAGGCCAGACTAGATTTACGGGACTAAACCTCATCCTATTCAATGTAGCATAACTATCAGAGTGTCTCCAGTTGCTGTTTCTGCAGCTACTGCTATATTTACCAAAATTAATAAAACTATTAGTCTGGATGTCTAACAAATGGTACATCATAGTTTGGTGAATGGTACACCATACTGGAAGTTTCAGAGCCTTTCAGAAGGTAATGGTACCTAACAACAAGAGAATTTCTAGCCCAAGTGCCACGAATTATGTGAAGATCTTCATCAGGAGAAAAAAATTATTTAGAGGCATTCTTCAAAGAAACTTGGGAAGCAGTAATACAATACTTTGTATGATCACATATTGTAAAGTGCAAAGTCCATGTTTTAATCCTCTCCATCTTCTTTCCAAACCCCTGCAAAAAGGAATTAAAAAAAAAAAAAAAGGAAAGAAGAAGAGAGAGAGGGGGAAAAAAGGCCTAATGCCAGAAAGTCTTTTTGAAGTATTTCTTCTCTTGATTAAGAGTTCTCAGTTTGGCAAGACCTAAATCAAGATACATCAAAGAGGGTTCAAAATAAAGAGCAGCTGAATGAAAATGTATGAGATGACAGAAAGAATAAACAATAATAACTGTGCATATGTTTAAGTCATCTGAAAGTGATTGCAGCAATGTGTTAAATATCCGGAAATACACATTAAAATGCCATCATAATTCCCCCAAGGGGAAAAATATGCTTAAATCTTAAATAAATCTTGTTTAGACTAAGCTGCATTTATTCTTCCCTTTGTGTTATGACTTCAGAAGCTTTCCCATCCTGTCTGTTTAGTTATGCATAATGGGAAAACCACTACTGTTCTTGCTCAGTTTTGCTGCCGTGGTAGTTGGGTTTCTGGAGGTAAATATGGTAGCAACATAAACAAAACAAGAACTTCTCCACCAGTTATAATTCATATGGAGGGCATGAAGATTATACCTGCCTTCTGCTTGCTGACATTTATTTCTGTCCAGTTGAAAAGTGGTTTTGTTTTGTTTTGTTTTTTTCTGATAGAAGGTTGGAGACCGATTAAACAGATGAGGAAAGTTTTTTGCACTTTACTGCATGATGCTTGAGGGTTGAAGAAAAGACCAATAGAATGTTAAAGGGAAATATAGGACATAACTCAGCAATATAATTGGCAGCAGGAAGCACTATGAGATTAATAACATGATGGTGTAAGTTTGGGTTTGCATTTTCAAATTCTCCCCATTCCCCATTCTGTTACCTATGGAAATAATCCAACAATGAGATATCTCTGACAAAGTTGCCACATATTTTAACTCAGGATCATATATCAGCTTTAAAATAACCCTGTATCTTATGTTCCATTTATTTTCTTTCAGTTGAAAAGCCTTAAAAATTAATTTGAAAGACTATAACTCTTACAAAACTATTCTCAATGGAATGGGACCTGGCTCTTTAATATAGTGATTTTGCGCTGCCCATATATCCATTGTGGCATTGTAAACAGTTTTGAACACCACCACCATAGTTGTATTTTAACAATGTGACAGAATAATGGCTTTCTCTCTGCTGAATTTTTCAAGCATTCAAACTTTAGGAACCCTTGCAGCAAATGGTTAGCTGGTAGCTAACAAGTTGAGATTAGTTTTTGGCTCCAGTATTGTCTGACAGGCTAGCATTAGCAGTCACTGATGTCTTTCATGAAATGGATAAAAGGTTCAGGATATCACTCATGTGGGTCTTTTAAAATGCCCTGAGGTTTTCTGTTTTGGTTTGGTTTTGTTTTATCTTCATCTGAGTGTGACAAAATGTGGCAGACAGGAGGGTACCACAGAACACTTCTTGATCATTTCACATATGTTGAACACAAGGTGTTTAAAGATAAGGCTGTGGAAATCAATGCATATATAAAGGCTTTTTTCTTACTCTGTGTCACAAAGTGTAGCACACTTATTAATGCTGCAACTCTACACAGGCAGCCAAGTGCAATTTAGTCGATCCTGTATCTATATTGCTACATTTTATAAGGAAGTATACTGGAGATATTTGAAAACATGAGGTGAGGAATTTGAAATGAACTCCAGTTTTGCTTTCTGAACTCAAAGAACAGGGAGTTCTAAGTAAGTGTGGAATAGAGCACTGTCTGTGTTGGTATACGATCCTTCCTAATGTACCCTGTGACTCCAAGCTAATAGATACCATCCTTGTCTCATTTATTCTCAAGCAATGAGAAGCTCATGAAGCAATGGATAGGATTTTATAGCCTGGTTGAAATTAGATCATATCTCATGTTCTCTCTCCTCTTACTGTTATGTACCTCTAAACTAGCAATTTTTATAAAATAGGGGTGGGATCAGGCAGTTGTTGTCTCCAGTTATAAGCCATCTCTTTTTGCTTACCCTATACTACTAGATGACCTTTAGTCATCTCCAGTCCAAGTCAAAAGAATCAGTGGCCTGAGATTAGCTGAAGAAGCGAAGAGTCCTGATTAAGTTAGCCACCTAATCCCTTCTCTCATCTTTCTTCACAGCCACTAGAGATAAATCTAATAATCAGTTGTAGGGTAATGGAGTCTGCTTTTATTTGTTGTCTGTTGCTGGTAAATTGGGCTGCCTGCCATATTATGAAGGTGCTCCTGTTGGGCAGCCCTGTAAATGGCTGAGCACATACATCTCAGCAGACCAGGAACACAGCCAAATGAAGAAGTATCTTCCCAGAGCTGGCAAATAACCTGGCCAAAGCAACTGCAAGTCAGTTAAAGCAGATAAAGCTCCTGTCTGTGAGTCTACCCAGCCGTGACCTCTGACTGGAACACTTTGGGACTTATTTTTTTCTTAGTCTGCTATTCATCAGCAAGTTCTGCAAAGTCCTGATTCTACTTGCCACATTCACAGGTATGCTCTTGACCCTTCTGAGCTTTATAAAGTTCCTTTTCCAGCTTCTTGTCCATTCAGCCTTCCCTTTCTTTCTGCCCTGCAATGAAGCCACACACTCCCAGAAGAATCCCAACACCTCTTCGATCAGTTGGGAGTTTTTTCAGATAATTTTTACCCTTCCTTGTACTGCCAGCAGTGGAGATATATCTCACTACCTGGCCTGCCAGGTCAAAGCTTATCTGGAAGAAGACAGTAGGAAAAAGCAGTTTCTTGTTTAAACAACTTATCAAAATATTCGGAAAAATAGGCTCATTACTCTCATTTCCAAAGCTGAGCTCCTACTGCCTTGAAACTGCAACAGCCTAGGTTTACCAGTTGCCTGTTTGCTCAAAACACATTTCACTTATGGCTGCATTCTCTTTACCTAAGCTACAGTCTTCCCTGCCTGACTCACTGCCTTCTCCCTACTCAGCACCACCTCTTGTCCTCAGTGCCTTCAGAAGTTCCTTCTCCCTATTTTATCATCCTTCCTAACCAAACCTCAGCCTTTCTGATACAGAAGAAACTCAACCTAAAAAAGCTGCCCAATCCTATTGCAGCACAGACTTCCCATCATCCATTTGAGGTCTTTTGGGTGTTATGCCCCTTCTTGCTCCATCTGCCAACAGTTGCTGTCTGTACACACACAGGGCATGGCTGCAGAAAGTCATGAGCCCAGTTCAGCCACTGTAAGTATAGCAGCACAACCAACCTATTGTAGCTATGCTGGGAATTTCACCAGTTCCTGTCCTTAGCTGATAAGACCTTCAGGGCATGGACTGTCTGTCTACTCTGTCCTTTCTGCACAGAGGACTCCTCAGGCATTGTAGGAGTTTGATTCAACCTGTAAATACAGTAACTTCCATATTATTATGCTAAAGAAAAAGACTTCTACTCATACGTTTATGAGTAGTTTTCTTCCTTCTGTGGGACTAGTCATATTCATAAAGCTAAAAATAGGTGAATGCCTCCTCAATGTCAGTATCCATGACTTCTGATACATATACATTTAAAGAATTTATTAATAGTCTCAGCACTCCAGGAAAATGCTAAGTCCTACATATTTATGTTAAATATTTGGGCGTTTTGGTTGGGTTTTAATGAATGAATTAAAATACTAGGAAAGAAATACTTTTTTTTCCCTTGAAACTGAATAAATGTTTTGTAAACATTCTCATATCATTACATTACTCCAAAATTGTATCTAGCAGGATGTCAAAGGATGACCATTATTAATAAATATAAAGAAATTATGAAGAATGTGAGGTGTGTACAGGTGAGAATGGTTTTGGAAGAAAAATGAGCATTTCAAGCTTGCATTCTGTCAGAAAGGATTTTTTTTCACAAAAAAGAAATTGTGATTTTGATTGCCAAGAGACCAACATTTTGTGTAAAGAGGAATCCATCAAGAATAGTGCATGCAGCTGGGAATACTAATTCTGGATTTATGATCATACAAAGAGTTAGTAAGTCTCACTGGACTCATCACGATGTTCCCTATTTATAACAGTAAATCAAATTTGTCCAAAAAGAGTTACCACTTAGTGGTAAATGGAGTCCTATGGTTGTTTCTTAGCCCCACAGCATTGACTTCTGCTTGTAAATGGCTTACCTACATCCAGGAGACACACCTGAGAAAATCACTGCACTTCAAATTCCACAATGAAAATTAATGAGAAGGCATTTTAAGAAAACAATGTGAGAGAGAAAGATTATTGATGAAGAAATGTAAGACACTTGAGATATTCCTTTCCAAGTTGTACATCAAAACTGCCATATATTTCCTTAAATGGTTGTAGACATAAATTTTTAAGGTCTTGTAGTCTTCTCCCTGTTTACAGATATAGATGGAGAGATTAGTCAGTTCTTCAATATTTTACATTCAGTTTTCTTTTGTTATATAAATAACTCACCAGCCTTCTTTCTCTAGGACTTTATGGCTTCCTTTCCTTTCTAACAAATGACCCATGAGATAAGTACTACTTTTTCCTAAGATTTGCTCCATGACATTACCTTTACACACCTCAAGACCATCTTAACATCACCAGCTCTGTAGAGATTATTTGCATGAGTGTAGCCATGGTCTTGGACTTGAAATATATTTGAAACAACTGCAGATATAAAGCTCTTCTGTAATTGAAACATGCTTTTCTCTGTGCAATATGGTTTCTATATGGTTGACCACAAGCAGGCCAAAATATTCAGCAATACATTATTGCAGACATACTTCACCTGACAGATTTTCAGCTGTTACATTCCTCATGATCTATAAATCTTTTCATACCCCTTTTCTAGTTCTCTGAATCAGTCAGTCTCCCAGAAACACAGGCCCTCCATGCATACATTCAACCTCCCTTTTCAGCAATGGATTTGGTGGCTCAGTCAAAATCTCTTCCTGCTGACTTAGCAGATAAAATTTTCTGAAGTTTTCCTTTATCATTCCAGGAACAGAAAAAACTGTAAGCAGGATGCACAGCTTCAAAAAAATATCATTTTTTGGACAAGATTAACCATTAAGAGTAATGTTTTTGGAGACCTGCCAACTGTAAAAAAAATCTGATAAGCTCATGAGATTGTTATCAGAAATGTTATTTTGCTTTAAAATATTTGTGAATATATCAGGATGATAGAAGTTTTCTTTAACGTTTTGTGAACAAAGGGGACTTAAAGAAGATGCAACACCAATGCAAAACTTAAGTCTGTAACCTGGAATACCAGTTAAAGTGCAATTCAAGGCATGTAGTTGTTATACATAGAAAACCAGA
>VWZD01005127.1:1242379-1339981 GCA_013396695.1 Sakesphorus luctuosus | reverse complement strand
TAGAAAACCAGAAGCCAGGAAATGTCAGGATAGAAACTTGTCAAACATACCAATTGGGTAAATATGCCTTTGGAAGTGTAAGAAGTTGTAAGTGGAATGTCTATGTTTAATAAACATAACATTCAGCTAGAATTTGAAATTTTCATTCTCAAATTGTTGGTTTAGAATGCACCAAAAAAAAACATTTAGTGTGTTAACCCATGCATGGGAAACAATTGAGTACTTTGAGACCGATAATCTTTTCTTGAACTAAAAATGATGTCTGAAATTTAAAAAGAAAAAGAAAACCACAAAACCAACCAAACAAACAAAAGAAACCCCCCAAAACGAAAAAAGAATAACCCACATTTGTGTAGGGTAGTCTACAGAAGGAGGAAAACAGACTGGTGGATTATACCCAAATATTGGTATTAAATTTGAAAATTCTGTTGGTTTTTACTAAGGGCTGATGCACAGACAGATGTGTAAAAAAGACCCATTTTTCTACCTTTCTGCAGAATACTGTAAACCAGAAGATTTTTCTGGTGTTCTCAGTTTAAAAACTCAAACTGCCATGATATATATTTACTGAAATAACTAAAATAATTACTAAAACACATACCAGAGCAGCTTAGAAATTCAGTAGAGCTATAGTAGCTGGGAACATGCAACAGTTTTTTATAAGCCTATCATTTGATATTTGCCACTGTATGCAACAGCTTCCCTTTGTCATCTATTATTTTAGTGCTCCCTCTATTATTAACTCCCACTTTTTCTGATTCATAATTTATTTTCTGGAAGAGACTTCATTTTTTTGCTTTCTGAACATCTTTTTCAGGTTAACTATGTTCTGCTTCTAGTCCCCATCTCTGGCATTACATAGGTGTCCCCTTGAAAGGCTCCATTTACTTCAGTAATCCACTACTTCCTCCACTGAGGTCCTTCTACCCTTCTTGAAATATCTTCCAAAGTGATGCGTTGTGAAATGAAATTTCCCAATGAGATTTTAAAGCCATTGTAAATCTATCTAAATATAATGCCTTTGTTTGGTTTTTTTTTTGTTTTTTTTCCTTAGTTTTGAGGTCTGCGTTCAAACTAAAAAAGGTCAACAAACAACAAAAAAAATAGTTTAAAACTCCACCTCCACTTCTTAGTGGTTTGTAAGCACAGTTTGTTTCCAAGAAGCAGGTAATTGTGAGTCTGCACACTGTTCTACCTCTATTTACTAAACCAAGGCTCTGTCCCAGTTGTGACAACAACTTAAAAAGGCAAATTTGCTTGAACCGAAATTCAAATTCACTTTCATACGTATTTGTGTATTTATTGCTATGTATTACAGGGAGAATAAGAAGGAATTTTAACAAGAGTAAATAAAGCTGTTTCTGCCTTGTTTCCAACAGTCCTAGAGAGTACTACAGGCACTATTTTAAATGCCATGAATACTGAATGCTCAAGTTTTTCCCCAGTATTTCTATTCACATTTTCACATTTTGAAGGACACTGTAATCTTGCCCTATTATTTAAAAAGCCTTCTTCTCCTAAGGTATTTTCTTGTTTGCATTTTTTAATTTCAACAGAAGTTCTGTAAAAAAAAAAACAAATTCTGGGTATTTCTTAAGGGTAAATAAATTTCAGAGAACTAAGAGGAGGGTTTTTCAACTTGACATCTCATGGATCACTTCTGTTGAAAGGTGTAAGTTTATAAGAAGTTACAAGTGATTTATCTTCCTATATATGCTAATTAGCATTAATAGTAAAAAAAATAAAATCACTGATTTATACATACACAGTAGGTATTTGCTGTGTATTTTACACTTGGATACAGTAGCAAGTGAAGCTGTAGTTGGGACTTCACATGTCATTGAATTCCGTGGAAGCTTTGCAGTTTGTCTCATTGCCCTCCCCCAAGCAGCACACATGTGCATATATACGCCTTTTTGGATGGGATTTGAGCAATGTGGTCCAGTGGAAAGTGTCCCTGCACATTGCAGAGGGGTTAGAATGAGATGATCTTTAAGGTCCCTTCCAACCCAACCCATTCTATGATTCTACAATATGTATTTTATGTATGAACAAAAACACTGCAAAATTTATTGTGCATTTTATTCAAAACAGTTTCATACAGATTATAGGACAGAGATATGCTGCTCTTGCCATAATCTCAGAAATAAAGTTTTTCTCACTGTTCCATTTTCTTGAAATTCTATAGGCTGTTTCGTTTTCTTGAAATTCTAAGGCAGAAAACCCAATAAAGAATGTGGTAATGGAAAACGAAAGTTAGTTTGGTTTTCACTGTAAGATAATTCCTATCATAAACAGCTGTTAACACCTTAAGCATTACTGAAAGTTTTTAATAATCTGTAATGTACACTGCAAAATACACATATAAGAAATTGTCCTTCTTAATTACACATCACACTAATGAAAGCTAATCAGGCATTCACCCTTTTTCTGATAATTAGCAGCTGTTACCTGACAGCCGCCATTTCCTACACATACTTTCACTCAGGGTTACTATGAGAAAAGTTTGCTGAAGGCAGGACTATTTTTGGCCCAGCAACACTTATGTTGCTATGTGCTCTCAGATTACTGGGCAGATAGGCACACAATGAAGTCAAACAGCTGATCTGCAGAACAGCACACTGTGTGGTTTCCTCTAGTGGTGCTTGTTTGTGTATAAATATGCACATGTGCACAAACTATGGGCAAGGAAAGGTTATTTTTCTCTAGATAGGCTTGTCAAAGAAAAAAAACCACATCCTGCATCCTGTTAAAAACCCCTGTTAAAATGCAGTCAGAACCCCTTGGCAAGCTGTGTGCAATCACTCCATGAAGTTGTGCCTGTAACATTTTGTACCTTCTGTTTCACTTAGTAATTCACAGTTGATCTTAGTTACCATAGAAGGACCATGTGTCAGTGCTGCTGCAAACATTGCTTCTTTCAGTCAGTTGATAAAAGCAATGTTTAGAGCCTCTGATAATTGTCATCACAGCAAAGTTAACATGGCTGTAGATAAAATTTCAGTTCAGATCAGACAGGGATTTCTTCCAAGGTCAGTGCTAAAAACCAGCCACTACCTTCTGAATAAGACTGGACTCAGTACCTTTCACCTGTCCTCTCTTTCCCTTGAGCCATGGGACTGGTTGCCTGCTGAAATATGAGCCAAACTGTCTCTGCAGGTTAGTTGCAATAAGCACTCAAACTGGAGTCCATGTATTTTATTAATGAATGTAGCATCCCCGTAGGCAATGAAACACATGAATGAGCATGATGAGCTCTTGAAAGGGGACTGAGGAACATTGGTGAGTTGGCCTATACCGCTGATGTAGAAGTGTAGCTTTTACCACAGTAGGCTGTATAGATCCTTTATAAACAGCACACACAGAAAAGACAAAAGACTCTTTATTAGATATTGATATAGGTTAGTTTTTCAACCGTATGCCTGCCTTATGATTAATTTGCTGCTTTAGTCAACGTCACTTATGCAGATAGAAGTTTTACATCCTGTCTCAGTTATAGCCACAGTTACAGAAATAAATATCTGTGTTGTTACCTAACACTAGGATCCTATGGGAGCAGGTCTCTGGTCACCATGCTGCATTCCCCAAAGCCACTTCTGCAGAGGAGATGGGAAAACTATACATGTTGGAAACACAGTCTGCAGTGCTCTTGCACAAGCAGGGCTGACAGAAGCAAGCAAATCTGGCTTTCCCTGTTTGCTCTGTCCTGTTCTTCTGGGATATTTGGGACAGCACAGGACAAAAATAAGATGGGTCTGCATTCTGCTAGAGTAGAGGTAGCTTTTTATGGTGTGTGGATGAAGTGTGAAGACATGTCAGGAGGGCATTTGAGGTACACAAGACTCCAAACCCAGAAAGGTCTGTCACACTGCATGTGAATGGATGACCCATTAGTGCCACCTTTCTCCTGTAGACACTTGCCCAGTAGGAGCCTGCTGGGCACTAACAAACATTGACACTGAGCAACAGCTATGATGGTCAGTGTTTGGCACCCCATCCACCATGCCCTAAACTCATATGACAAGAGATGTTCCCCTTCAGACACAGGGATGAGAAAGGATGGAAATACACTCCACTTCTTTAGTAAAGACAAAGATTCTTCAGTCTGAGACACTGTGTCCTTTACAAAACCTTGTTAGAGGAATGAATATAGCTATGATCCCACTTGCTCCATAACTCCTTTGGGATGCATAGTTTGGCCATGTATGCATTCCTTCTCTGGATTCGGTCATGCTACTTTGTAGCTGTTCTAATTTGCTCTGAGTTTTGTGGTGGATTTTTAAGATTTTTTTTTCAAAGATTTTGCTTTAGAATGGACATGTGATGATAAACTTCAGTCCTGCTGCAACACAGTGTTTTTTTTCTTCCTGTAGATTAATGAGGTCAAAAGAAATTGGGGAAAGATCACAGGTTTCAGATTCTTTCTTCCAATTAATCTAACCCAAGCAATGGCATAGGACTTAACTCAGTGAAGCTGAAGAAAAATGGATGTTTCTGAGAAAAAACTTACTAGTATTCATTTGACAGACATTTTCCTTGGGTTTTGGTAGTGTTGAGATGTATTAGTTCTCTGAATAGGACACATATATAATTTAAGACTGGAAATGCTATGATTCTATTGAGGGTGGTAAAGGGAAAATCCCAGCTTTGGAATTCTTCATTACTCAAACATATCTCTTGGGCATATTTAAAAAAAAAATTTAGTTCAGACTTGAAACAGGAGGGGAAATCCCTGGGAAAACAGAAAAGGAGAACCTGACATTTACTTAGGACTCTGCAACTGGGTTAATTCCGAGGAAAATGCTAATCAAGAGAACCCTATGGTTGAGTGCCAGTTGCAGAAGATTACTAAGGACAGTTGTAGGGTGTATACTTGCCTGCAAGTCCCTAACTTTGGGCATCTTTTGGAAATTTGCTAACTAACCCTTGAAGCTTCTTTTTTCATTTCCTCTCCCCATCCTTTCGAGACTTTTAACTCCTTTTCACTGCTGTTCATAGCAGTCAAGTGAAGACAGCAATTCCACTCTCTGGAAACCACCTTTCCTTTCTGTCATGTTAAACAAGACCAGTAGGAGAAAGCAACTATCAGGGATTTGCTGTTGCAGTAAGCACATATCAGCCAGTATAGAAAAATGAAAATATTATAGAGTAGAAGCAGATCACAAAAGCAGATGAGCCTAAGGGAGAGAAATACCACTTTGATTTAAAATACTTCCTAATGTCAGTCATACCAAGTGGGAAGGAAGGGTTTGGTCTCTCACCATTTTTTTGCTATGTTTCAGTTTAAGATATGCAAACACAAGTCTATTCAGATATGTGATAAATAAAGATGAGACTTAGGTTAAAAAATGAAAAACCTCAAAGGAAAAGAGATACATACATTTTATTGTAATGATTACATCTGTATACATTTTGTTATTGGTTGGTGTCAGGGAAACTAGCGATGGGATAGAAAAAAATTCCCTGAAAACATGTAAATCAGAAGTGTTGAAATGTAGGAAAATTTTTGATATTATGTATGAAATTCTGGATGATTTTGAGGAATTAAGTAGTACAAATGGAGAGATACTTAGCAGTAGAATCTATGTTTTTGATGTACACCAGAGTAACCAGCTATCTAAATACCAGCCTCCTTAGGCCATAGGGAGACAAAGGAAGCTGTAGGAAACATTAGGCAAAAGTGGAACAGAAGTGGTAAAAATCAACCCACCTGGATTTGGAAGGAGTTAGATCATTATATGAAGTGGATTACATTATATAAATACCTTGTGTTCCAAGAAACCTGGGTCTTCTTGTGGAAATCAAAATAAAAACAAGATTGAGAAGACAAGTGCTACTTTAGTTACTGAAAATATACCTCACAGCAAGATGTGAATTATTATGTTTGCAGCAGCCTGAAAACTATTATTTGCTGAGCTTTTTCATGAAATCAGAAAGTAAGGACTCTGAGAGTTTTTTATCTGTACACAGCAGCTTTGTGTCATTTTCTGTAGTCATTGAGAAGCTTTACTGGCAATGAATTCGTAGGTTTAGAAACACAGAGGAAAAAAAAGATACTTGATTGCTTTGCTGATAACTGGATAAAGCCAAAAAGAATACTTGTGAGACAGAGTGGTAGAAGGATGACCAATAAGCCTGAAAATATCTAGAAGCAGTGGGCACTGGCAATGCAAATGTAGCTGATTTTTTGCAAAGCCATGCATAGCAAAACAGGATCTGGTGAAAAGTCAACATTGTTTCCGTAGGTCTGCATGGCATCTGCTGCAGAGAGGTGCACCACTCTACAGAGCAAGGGCTGCCTGGCAATATGTAATTAAGTCTTGTGACAAATACTCAAAAAGGATGTACCAATTACCTTAATGGAAAGAAAACTGTTTGCATACATGTGTTATCTATATAAATGATGTGGAGAGTGTGCAATGAGTCATGACTATTCGCTTCAACATTGTTTCCGTAGGTCTGCATGGCATCTGCTGCAGAGAGGTGCACCACTCTACAGAGCAAGGGCTGCCTGGCAATATGTAATTAAGTCTTGTGACAAATACTCAAAAAGGATGTACCAATTACCTTAATGGAAAGAAAACTGTTTGCATACATGTGTTATCTATATAAATGATGTGGAGAGTGTGCAATGAGTCATGACTATTCGCTTTTCTAGAAAACTTCTGAATAAGACAAGCAGTTACCCTCAGGCCAGTATACTGGTTTGAGGGAATAGGTAAAAACAGAAAGAAAGAATTAAGAAATAAAGAGAAGGAGGATGAGAGGGAGTGAGAGAAAGCAGTTGCTCATACAATACACTCTTGCATCCAGGCAAAGGCACTTTCTAATGTCTTAAATTTCTTCCTCTAGTAACAGGTTGAAGGCTGTACTGAACTTTAAAGGCCTTCCTTAGTTGCTAAGTTATGATGAGACCAACCACATTGCAGCTATTCAATAGAGATATTTAATTATTTTGTTACTAGACAGCTTAGCACCTCAGTATCAGAAAAAAAAACAACAGGGAACAAGCAAAAATTAGACCTTTTAATCTTTAGGACAGATGATTTTTTCTGAATATTCTGGGACTGACATCTTACTTGTTGTTACTAGTAGAGATTGGTTCTTAGAAGAGTTCTTCTTGTATCAATGAAAACTGTTTGACTGTTTTCTTTAAATTTTATTCACAATTATATCAAGCTCAGCCACATGCAATTAGCTGGTATTTGTTCATTGTCTCTCCTAGCAAAGATATTCTTGCCCAAAGGTACTGGCTAGACAGTTATACAGCCGTTCAGCAGCATACAAGAATCTATGTAGGGAAAGGGCAGTTGGTACACTGAAGTGCCTTTGTGCTATTGGGAGGCTATATCCATTTAAAAGGACTGTGTCAGCAGCAGAAAGAGATATTTTCTTCAGTAGCTTTGTTCAAGCCACAAAACATAATTGGATACTCAATGATTTCTTTTAAATTAAATAGTATGATTCCTGCTTGCACCATATCAGAACTGGTTTGATTGGAATGCAGTCTGTGTCCCAATCCATGTATGCCTATGCCAGAAAAAGCAGCAGCAAACATAAGGGAGATGATTTTATCTCTGTTCCACCATTTCCTCAGTCTTCATCAACACAAAAGTAAACTTGTCAGACAGCATAAAAAAGGTAATAAAAAAATATGGTCACTGAAAGTGAACTATATGGTGCTTTCAACGTGGCAGAAGATTCTACTTTGATCATATTTGCAGTTGTCTATTAATAGTTACCTGACAGAGAAAAACACACAAATTTCTCTCTTGCTCTGAAGTTCTTCCCTCCAGTATCTATTTTACTGAAGTCTCATCACATTATAAATGACACCTCAGAGCTCTTTGTCAGTACTGCCAAAGAACATCACTGCAGTAGAACAGCAAAAGTTAGACCCATTTTAAAATTTTATGCACCTTCAGCAAGTTTGCAGATTACACCAAAGCTGACTGGTGCAGTTGATTCATTGGAGGAAAGGGATGCCAACCAGGAGGACCTTGACAAGCACGGAGAAAGGAGCCATGCAAACCTCCTGAAGTTCAAGACGAAGTGCAAGATCCTGCATGTGGGTTGGAGCAATCAACAGTATCAATACAGACTGAGGGATGAATGGATTGAGAGCAGCTCTGCAGAGGAGGACTTGGGGATACTGGTGGATGAAATATTAAACATGAGACACCAATGTGATCTTGCAGCCCACCAAGTCAGGTGCATCCTGGGCTGCATCCAAAATGAGGCTGAGGGAGGTAATTCTGATCCTCTGCTCTGGTCCCGTGGACCACACCTGGAGTATTGCATCCAGCTCTGGGGTCCCCAGTAAAAGAAAGATATTGACCTCATAGAAAGAGTCCAGAGGAGGGTCATGAAAATTATCAGAGGGATGGAACACCTCTCCTGTGAAGAAAAACTGAGATTGTTGATATGTGGCACTGGATTAGTATACTAATGATTAGCTCAGACCAGCTCAAGTGTATGTGCAAGGGGGAAGGGACAGGTCAAATTTCACAAAGGTGAAATGGTGCCCTGCCCCACAGCCCAGCCCTTTGAAGGCTCCTTGGGCAGCCCCAGAGCAGATGTCCATCACTGGCACACTGGGAACACACCCCACCCCGGAGCCCCAGTCCAGCAGAGTGGCCAGTGGGCAGATAAAACCAGCACCATGCAGCCATCCTGTGATCATGGCCCTGCCATTTCCCAGAGTCCTGTAGCCAGACCTACTCTGGATCTAGCCAGACCTACTCTGGATCTCTTTCTTTACTTCTAATCTCCTTTCTTGATCTCTAGGAACTTAAAGCTGGATGGGTTGGATTTGCTAAGTTGAATGGGTTAGCATGTGCTAAGTCAATGCTTAATGGAATGCTTTTTATTTTGATTGAAGGTTACCTCTTAAACTTTTGCCAAGCTCCCTTATTTTCTAAAGTTTACTGGCAAAATTGTGTTACTTGACCTCCTGAGAAATGTTTGTAGCATCTTCTCCCATGAGCTCTCTTAAGGTATTAAAAGAACTGAAGGCTCTTTCAATAAAGCTGGTGAGCAGATTTTGGAGCCTTTTATATTTTTAAAGTATAACCCCTTCAGTGAGCTCGTAGCTTGAAACCATTGGAGTTTTTCAGCTTGGAGAAGATAGGACTCTGAGGAGACCTTACAGCAGCCTTTCAACATATAAAGTCTTGTAGGAAATACAGAGATGTTTTACCAAAGTCTGTAGTCAGAGTAAAAGATTTAAACCGAAAGAAGGTATATTTAGATTGGACATAAGAAAGAAATTCTTTTATGATGACAGTGGTGAGACAATGGAACAAGTTGCCCTCAGAAGCTGTGGATGTCCTATCCCTGAAACTGCTCAAGCACAGGTTGAATGGGACTTTGAGCAATCTGATTTAGTGAAAGATAACCACGCCTGTGGGGTTGGCCGAGATGAACTTTAAAGGTCTCTTCCAATCTAAACCATTCTGTGATTATATGATTTTGATTCTATTAGTACTAAGTGTTTCAGGATCTCATCGCTTGATATGACACCTGACAGATAGGCTGCAATATCTAATTAAGTATTCCACAAGAAGGAATTCCTCACCAAATAAAACACTAGAAATTTTTCAAATATTGCTAGCAAAATGCAGTTCAGCTGTGTAACCAGCCATGCCTGGACAAGACTTCTAAGATGTTTATTTCATTTATTATATTTATTCATTTTCCTATAGCTATTTTAGAAATTTAAATAATATCAGGATGAGATCCAGAGTTTTGATTAGAAAGAGAAACAACTAGAACCTTTATTCAGTATCTTAGTCTATACCATATTTTTACTGAAACATTTCTTTCTTCATAATTTCCTCTTTCTTATTCTTTTAGTACCTCCACTTTTAATCAATAATCTCACTAGGGAGGTTATTGCTGCAGAACTTCCGGCTGAGATCATATTAGGAAGCAAAGGGAGTCTCACAGAGGAATAAGTTTTCATTTTTTTGGTATCACTTTTCTCCTTTCCATTTCCTCTCTATTTGTATGGGAGGAAGGGGAGAGTCCAGAAACCAGTGTCTGGAAAACTTAGTAGATTATTTTCCTGTCATTCTCTGCTAATAGAAGATTCTTCCCTGCATGGCATCAGCTACTGTTTTGCCAAGTCATCAAAGACCCAAACAGACAAACATTCTTCTCAGGAAGACTCATATCTCACTATTGTTTAATGCTTAGCCAAAACAATCCTTTTAAAGGCCTTCCATATAGTTCTATCAAATAGTAACACCCAAATTATTTTCCTTCCTTTGAATTTAACAGCCTTCAGTTATATATGGATTTTGTGAAAAAGCAGTTTGTTCTCTGACCATCATACACAATTGTTGCATCATATAGTTAGACCAGAAACAGAGAAAATTTCAGACCTAAAATGTCACAATCCTTGTAGACAGCTAAAAAAACCCCTAAAGAACAAAAATACGCAAGCAACTGCAGCTATTGGTTTTGCTGAACTTCAGCTTCACAGGAGTAAAGGGTTGTGCAGAACTTTGAAGATAAAAGTATTGAAAGTTCTTTCTATATGTCAGTGTTATCTATGCAGATGAACACTGGACAAGAGCCTCTACAGCTGAGAAGCTGCTCTCTGAACATACAGTGCAATAGCTGTTTGTTACACAAGAGAGGGTTTCAGTAATATCCATTGGGCATTCTGTGTTGTTGCTGTTCCAGTTTGAGTCTGTATATGACATGTTTAAAGGTGCACACACATACAAGTATATGCACATATGGGCATTCTCTACTACTTATTTTCCAAATCTAGCTTGCCAAACAAAAGCAATTCCAAAAGGGAGAGAATGTTGGGAGTCTATGGAATTTAGTAATTTAGACTAAACAATATGTCAAGAATATATTATATTCAAAAATTTCTTTTTAAACTGATAAATTGAAATTTAAATTCATTTGATAACATGACAAGATATGAAAAAAGACAATTACAATATAAGCAGTATATGTTTCTTAAATGTATTCTTTCTCACATAACTAGAGGGAAGATGAAAATATTTTAAAATCTATATAGTTACATTTACTAATTCCACATTTCTTCATTATTACTGCAATGCTAATAATAATCTAGTCCCTGAAGCGTAGCTTGTCTGCTTGTTGTCTAGCAACTTCCTAGTAATCATGATAAGTATTTCTTACCAAAAAACTTCTGTACTGATCTTTCTTTCAAAGTTCCATTATTTTAGTTCCTGTTAATATCATATTTAGAATACAAAAGCTAGTTCCTTTTTGGAAAGGTGTTTCAGAAGTTAACTTTTAGCAAGGCTACTTCCTTTCATCTTAGCTACTACGTGGCAAAAAAAAATCCTGAATACATTTCTCATTTTATTTTTAAATAGAAAAGTAAGTTTAATGTGGTAATTCCTGTAAAATGAGTGCTTTTCTAATATTATGAAATTTAATATATGAGAGAAGAGTAAAAGCTCCTGGTTTGCATCAATCCTACATATCTGATAGAAAATTCCCATCTATGACTCACCCGCGGTACAAGACAACCAGTCAGCCCACATGATTACTGTGAATCTTGACTTGCAGCAAGAGAGGAAGTATGGGGCTTTCCAAATCACCAGTGCAATGTAGGCAACCTTTTAGAGTAATGAACTATTATTTCTGTCAATTCTTGCATCAAATTTTAGACAGCACCGAGATCGCAGACAGAAACTTCCTGAGGAACAGGAGCTTCTAGTGACTGACATAAAGCAATGCTTCACAGCATTGTCTGCAACATGCAGACAGTGTGAGTGAATAGGAAGGGTGTAAATACATTAGAAAAAGGGCAGGATGGACTACAGACAGTGAGTTTAGAACTTCTTCAGTCGCCTATCCACGAACCATTGACATAGCCAAAGCCATTACAGCTAAGTTTGTGTTCTCCTGTAAATTTCCCATTGTAACTTTCTTCCCCTTAGAACTGGCCCCTTTGCTCTTAGGGTGTATTTTTACCCACATTTACTTGTGCAATATAGAACAAACATGCAGTGAAATACAATTTGAGATACCATAAAGATGGATGAAAACATTATGGTGAATTAATTTCATGAGAAAATGCCAGTCCACCAAAATCAAAAAGGTGCTGTGCAAGGCTGTTAGCGTCACAACCTTCTGGCAAGCCTTGTGTCATGATGACACTAGACAGGACATTGAGCAGCTGTGAGGCTCATGCTAGAACTGCCCTAAGGACCTGAGAACTTTCAGAGGTTGTCATGTGCAGCTTTCCAGGCTTCTGTAGCCTTTTCAATGGTGACAAACCCTGGTATCTCAGTCCATCCTGAAGGTTTTGTTTCTCCTGCAGGTGCAGGAACCCTAGCAACCTTGAAAATCCTTACTCATGCCAAGGCTCGGAGGTCTGTCTCTCATGCTCATTGATCTTGGCTTCTACATGACACCAGGGCTCCTCACCTCCTGGCTGTCTTATTGACTGCTTTCATGAACAAGCCAAGAGATGCAGTTCTTAGCTTTCCACTTTCACTAATCACTTGTTAGGTCCTATGATTTGACAAATTTCTAGTTTTCCACATGTAGACACCTTCATTTTTCGTTTCAAAGTGGGTCAATCTTGGTCAGCAGGTCTGAACTGCTGAGTTGACACCAGCTTAGCTTTTTCTTCAGACATATCCATGTAAAGCCATAAGCTTCTAAGGGCAAAATCACCTGTTTTGCTTATCTAGTCAAACCATCTCTGTGTTAGAGTATATGTGTCAGATGCTTCTGGAAAGAAATATTACATCTATATTTCTTGGCCAAGAAAAGTTACACCGAATTATCCCTGAGGTCTCTTTCGGCCTGGTATTCTATGAATCAGTAAGTTTTTATTTTTGTACTGATATTTTCCTTTTGGGATTTTTTCAGGTCATAATGATGCTGTGCCAGCTGATATCTGTATGCAGCTAATCTCAGTACACATATGCCTTCTGCACAGTGGTAAGACTTCAGTTACCCCTATATTTTATTTCAATTTGTTGAGAGAAAAGCCTTCAATATATGATAAGTGACACTTTACTAACCAAATACAATGTTGGTTTTAGGCTTCACCACCAAAAACTCAGATGATCTTGCCGAGTGGTCTCCCCCCTTTTCGTTCTCCCTGGCAAAAGTTAACTTGCACCTGCAGTGAAGATGGGGTCAGGGCAACAGAGGAACACCTGTGCCCCAGTTTTGTGGCCGGGAGCACATACTGCAGCAGGCAGTCATAACGGCAAAGTTGTATTTCCTAATCCCAGTAAGTTCACCTGTGAATAGAGCACTACAGGTATTTTTATATTTCCTGCTGGAACCAAGGGAGCAGACTGTGGGAGAGAAATATATAATTATTGATTTTTTTTTAAGATTAAACTAGACAAAATTTGGTTTTTCTCAATTTAAAATCAAAACAGAGAGTTCTGAAAACTTCAGGAACCTGCTCATCTTCAGTAGTACCATATAGAACGAGCCTCACAGCTCTGCTGCAAGGTAGTTGGGAGAACTCATTGCTACCACCCTATTTCAGATCACTAAACAAAGCCAGTTAGCTCCAAATTTCCCCTTTTTTATTGAGTGATTCTGTTTCAACGCTTAAAATGGCCTGGTCAGACATCCCAAGAGTAGTAACAGATATCCAAATGACTCAAAGAGAGGTCAAATACCATATTGTTAAGTTTGGTTTGCATGTGCTAGTTCTGCACCAGCTCCTCTGGTTATTGTGCTTATTAATTTTAAAGTCACCTGTTGTTTTGGTTTGGTTTGGGTTGGGTTTTTTTGTGTCTTCCCTTTGACTTCAGGGAAGAACAACACAAAGAAAGGAATGAGATTATATATTTTGGCAAGCAAATCACACTATTTTAAAACAATAGTTGCCGAATTTCCTAATACTTTGCACATAGATGAGAAGCTGAAACACACCATTGAAATCTGTGCCTGTCTTTCATACTGTTCCATATAAAGATTTCAATAGTTGGGGTTTCTTATGAAAGGATTTCAGTGTCCTGTTGAGGTTAAAGAAAAAAGATACTATGAGAAGTTCACAGGATTTCTGTTACTTCATGTGATTTGTCTCCCACTACTCAAGTTCTTAATTTTGTCTTCCATGTTTCCAAGTTTCCTTACAGTTCATTTTATGAAATACATTTTCATCCAGGATGGATGCAATACCAAATTTCTGATAGCTGTGAAAAACAGAAACAGCACTGATGTTTCATAAGCAATACAGTCTGCTCTTCCTAGATGATAATAGATTAAGATCATAAAATACATTTTCAAAAGCACATTTTGTAGAATTCTTTGCAGGTCCCTGAGGTTTCCCTGTTTTCCTCATACTCGTTTGAATAGCTGATATTCCACACTAAATCTGCACCTCTGAAAGTGGATTGCAAATAAAAATTGCTTTTTGTTTCCATATGAAAGATCTTGAGGAGTCAGTCAGCAGATCCCCGGATCTAAGTGCTTACCTACAGCTCCTGGGAGAACTTTACTCTGCAAAGTGCAGGTTTAGAGCCTCAGGAGGGACAATGGTGTTACAGTTCACTCAGCAGGCCAGTTGTGTCACTAAGGTGCACTAAAGATTTTGCAAAACTAATGTGAGGGTTGCTCTCTAACCAAAAGAGCTAGACTTCAAATCTTCCCTTACATTATTCATCTTAATAGTATGCTTTCTTCAGCGTTCAAATGTACTGCCTCTTTCTTTAACATCTTATTTCTAGAGACTTAACATCAGGGAGGTTGGGTCTTTACATTTCCAAGACAGAAAGCAGGGAGTTATAAGAAGCCTAAGCTTTCCTTTCTTGCTCCTAGTCCCCACGTAGCCCTTTGGATGGCATATGCACAGCACATGAGATGAAATGCTCATCTGCAGCTGGCAATCAGCACCAGGGGACAGATAAAGTGAAGTAGAAATGGAAGGCTGATTTATACTTACGCAGAGCATCAATTCCATGTGGACTTCTTTGCTACTTGTGGCTTCATGGCCAATGCACCCCATCCAGGATGGTGCTTACACACAGCAAGGTCATTTTGCTAGCCAAGGACTGCTGTGTTGTAAGTGACATATTGTGTTTATTTGAATGAGCATAACATTTTCATCTGACAGAAGGATGCTCTCAAGGTAGCATTCCCTGATTTCTCATAATTTCTTTCTTATACTTCTTTGGTTTTAGCATTGAAGAGCAAGCTCATGTGTACTCTAATACTATGTCCAACACAAGTTCAGTTCTTTCTAGGACTGCAGCTTGTCTAGTCAGGACTGAACACTTGTCCTCATTCAATTACAGCTTTGCCCAGACCTTGACTGTAACAATAACATCAGGGAAAGGCCCACCTATGGGCTGACATACATATCAAATGTTGTTATAGGAATAATTTCAGGCAAATAAGAAGGTCTAGACTAGATGAACTTCATGTCCAGGCACTCCAACATGAACACCATTGTTAGCATCAGTGATGTCAAGGATCAGATAGGCCACACAGAGTGGGAGAGACTCAAGGCAGGTCAACATAAAAGTGTGCATCCCCAATATCCTTCTCATTTCCAGTAGTCAGAGGCTGAGTTACTGTTACAGCATGAAATGTGATATTCAGGGGTTTTGTCTAATAATTATAATAATTCTGGAAATTCTTGCTGCTAATTTTTTTCTTTGTTCTTGCTAACCAACTCTGTGACATCCACTGTCAGCCAATATTTACTTAGATATCTTGCAAAAAGCATATCCTTTTGATTTACTGTCTTTTCATTTCACTTAAAGTCTCTTCGGTTTTGGCGTGCTGGGCTGGAAGGCAAAAAGCTTCAGTCCTGCCTTCCCACAAGCCAGTATGGAAGTTTGCATGGTCCAGCTTGCAGCTAAGAACATAGACTGCCATCCCTATGGCACTCTCATTCAACTTCTTCACCCCAGCGAGCAAGAAGAACTCGCTCATGCAGCAGACACAGCTGTATGCCTCCTCCTATGCCTGTGACATCCCAACATAGACCACCAAATTCTTCCTGTTACCAGCCTATTAGAAAAGGTGGCAAACAGTGATTGCAGCTGACTGAAAAGGAGAGGAATAGATAAAGGAAACACTAATCTAACCTAAAGCCAGGAATTATTCCATCCTAGACAAAGTGAAGTATGGAAAGTATGCCTCAATAGAATACCAAGACAGAACACATAGTAATTAGTTCATCTGAACTACTGTAAAATTCCCCTTCTTCTCAGGACTTTGAGACAGCCCTGACCTAACAAAAAAAAAGAGGTACATTCCCTATGCAGTAAAAGTTTCAAGGCTCCTCGTGCTATCCAAATATGATCAAAATAGATCAATATTGCAAATGTTGTCTCTCAAATTGCCGTTATTGTTTACGTCTGATTCTGATATACAATCAGGAATATAACAAGCTGCAATGACTACCTTTTTGATATTAATGATTCCCAGTTTGATGTGAGATATTATGCTGACACATGTATCTGTCTTCCTGTTATGTACTAGGGAGAGTATTTTGTAATAATGGACACTGCAGAAGTGAGAGTAGTCAATAATTATTTTGGCCTACCAGAATCTATTAATTTTAAATTTCTCTCAGATAACAAATTCTTGGCACTTATGTTGGCTTTCAATTAGTCATTTCAGCTAATATAGAGAGTCTTAGATTTTAAAGATGTCATGAAACTCCTGCCGAATACTCATTGCCATTTTATAACTGTCAAGCAAAATTGTTATAGATAGATGGTTACCCACAAAATACTATGCTCTTTCAAAACCAGCAATTTAATGACTGCTCTACTACTGAATTCCCTGACTTCTCCTACTAGAATAGTTCATTTTGCAGCTGGTTTTGATGGAGTTAGCATTACTTTGGCATTATTTTTCCTCATTTCCTATTTATGGAAATGTAAATATATTGTTTGAAATCTGCATAAATACAAAGATCTGATATAATAAAATGCTCTTGCATTGAATCTAAAATAAGAATTTTTTTTTATTGAAGAAACATAAGGGTCTGCCATGAGCTGTAACTATAGTACTATTACTAGATTACACTTCACACTGAGATGTATGTGAGCATGGTTGCCTTTCTGCTTTGGTTCCTTTGATGAAGACCAGCCTACAACTTCATTTGAATTCACTGGAACTACTACTGTACAAAGTCTTAATTATATAGCTACATGCTTGACAAAGTGAGGATTTCATCACTAGTATGTCTTACCATTAGGACAGGAAAAGAATGGCTGATACTTTCTGCTGAACCCCAGAGTCTAAGGGAGGACATGGCTGGAGAAGATACATGATTAGCTACATAATGACCACCAGTATTCAGAGCTATTGATGGGATACCATCAACAGTGCCAGAGTGTATATGCAGCAACCTTGCAAGGCAAAGATAAGGTATATATAGTGAGACATCTGAAACTGATTTTTATTGTGAGGTAGCTCCACACACACTAAAGACAAAGAAAGATAAAAAAACCTGTTTAGTGATAAAAGTCAAAGGCAAACTGTTTCCACAGCAAATGGGCAGACTGAGAAAAAATTGCTTAGCATTTTCTGACTCTATTCCGCCTGCACCGTTAGCCTTAAATGAAGCAAGTGCAGGCAAGGGGTGGGTTACTTTTTTCTCAACTGTTTACACAAAAGAACATTTTGCACCTGTTCCCAGTGAATGAAAGTTTGCTTTGTGTAAAAGCAGTTCATCACCGCAGCCTTGGCATCAGAGAGGTGGTGGCGCAGGCAGAGCCCAGGCATTTTCTGGCTGGAATCGGCATGCTATGGAGGAAGAAGAAGGCTGAAGGGAAGGTCTGCTGCAATCAAGCTTCATTAACTTTAACATGTAAACACACCCCCACCTGAAGTTTGATGTCATAGCAAATGCAAACAGCAGGGATAGTCTGCTAAGCGTAAGCAAGAGAATTTTTCACTTTAATCTCAGCTCTGTTTAGTTTACTGTATTTGTTTAAGGTTGGAGTAATTTTCCTATCTACCACTGAAGTATTATTCAGAAAAACCTGCACTACACTGTCCCTGTATAATTATAAAGCAGTGCACTCCATGCTTCCTTTGATGTTCTCTTAGATTTACATCTCCTAAACTGTGATTTGCCTCAGACGTTGCCATTAGGTTTGTGCCAGTCCCTCTGCTGGGATAAATGAGTGTAGGTCTGTGGGATCTCAGAGGAGGCCTAGAAGTGCTTGTCAGTGGAGAGGGTCTGGGCTATCTTGGAAAGGCTATTTCTCAGGTGACACACTTATGAGAAAGGCATGGATTGTGGTTAGAGCGGAGAAAACATGAGGAGTTAGGCAAGTATTTCTATATTAACAAATACACGAAAAAATAAATTTAAAATCAAAATCCCATAACTAAAATAGTAGCTTCTCCTTTTCTCATGTCATCTGATGACCCAGCAATTTAAACACTTCTCCTCAGCACAGGGGTCACAAACAGGGCACATGGGCCATCCCTCTGGGCCAGCACAGCAGCAGTAAGATAGACATAGATTTCTTCTACATCTTTACCATTCTGACCTTCAGAATATATCACCCCCAACCCCCACTTTAATCCTCAAGTCTTTACTTTGGAGCTTATAATAAATCAATAGAGAGCAGAAGAAAATCTCTGTGGGAGCAGCAATTGTGGCCGTGTTCTAAAAGCTTAAATTCCCCACCTGCCACTTGACCAGCAAAAAGCTTGGATTCCCCACTCCAGTCCAGATTATGTAAAACTATTCTAATCCTGAGTGACACTACTTATGAAGGCAGCTGTTGGTCTTTCCAACTGGAGGAGGCAGGAGCAAATTCTGTGGAGTCTGGTAAGAGCTGTCTTTCTATTCACCCGCCCAGAGATCCTCACAATGCCTTTGTTCTCCTTTTTCTTTTTTTTTTTCAGGTGGAGGGAAATGAATAATCAAAGAAGGGAAACATTTCCAAACCAAAGTTCTCAGAAATGCCCTTTAAAACCAGGCACTGATTCAGAGACAGTTCTCCTCACACTCACACACTCCCCTCACCCCAACCCAGCCAATCCCCTTTCACTCCCCACCATTTTTGAGTAGCGTTATTCATCACAGAAAGTGGCAGAAGATGGTGGCGTGTGAACCGGTCATTTGTCAACACCATTAGGTTTGAGATGTTTCTGGGAAGAAGATTACACTAGAAAGATGCTATCATGTTTTCAGTCAATCAAATGTATAGGCACTCCTCTTCAGTTCACTAAAACTCTGCCATTGCCAATTTTACCATTCTTGGCAGTATTTCAAATTACTGTTGAGCAACAGGGGGTTGAAATTCAGCAATACAAAGCAGTTTCCCATGACAGTGGTTACTGTGCATTGGTGAAGGCTAGAGCAAGAATCCCAGCCACTCATCATCACAATGAATCATGAAAGCCCTGTTGACTTCTCTGTGTTCACTGGGTTCTGAATGCTCATGTCATAGTTACAGGAGTATTTGGAGAAGCCTGTCTCCTTACACCTCTTCTTTGCAAAGATTGGGCTTCCACAGAAGCCAATAAGAAATGTTTTATTACTTGGAGATGTATCAGACCAAGGAAGTTTTGCTGAATGCACAATGTTCATTTGACCTACATCACATCTGAGATTGACTCTAGCAATATGATGTATCAGCACTTGATAAAACCTCCAAGATGCATAACAAAAACATACATGAAACACGCCTACTGCACTATGACCACAATCTTTTCAGCCTTGTCTTTAATTCTGATCAGAACCTTATTTCTTATCTTGGTTGCATTTATACAGCTACATTTTTCATGTACAAACCATGGCCTTTAATTTGTTTGGTTTGGCAACACAGAGATGTCATAAAACAGTATCAGTAGGAAACTTGGAGATCCCCTTTCTGTCCTCTTGCAATCAGGTCAAACTCAGACCCTTTCTTCCTGTCACCTCCCAGGCTGACAGGCAGTGCAGGGCTCTGCCATAGCCCTTTTACTCCTAAACTCGGATAGGGTTTTTTCACATGATATATTAGTTATCATAAAGGAAGATGCCTAACCCCATCCCAGCCTAGTCTTCTGAGAGGGGTCACTTGAGTTGCCCACTTGGTTACCTGATCTAAGTAAACTGCAGAAGGTTAGCTGAGCCCAACTGACTTTTATACGGCTAGGTAAAGCCAGCCAAGACTGAAAAGGTCATTACATCTCCTAAGTTCACGCCAGAATTTCAATATGCCATGGAACTGAGAAAAAAAAAATCATTTTCTTTAGTGTAATTTATTCATTAATTCCTCTAGCATCCAAAACATTAGCCAATTTATTCACAGTTGCAAATCTGTCTATCAAAAAGTTATACTTCTGGATGAAACTTTCACAGATGAGCAGGAAAAAAAAGGCATGGCAAACACGAGTTCTATAATGTAAAGAGGATTGTTGAGAAAAGTCTTTCATTTAATGAAATAAATTTATATAATTAATTTTAGATGCCAGAATTTGTGTGACTGTTTTATCAATTACATAATAATAACTACTTCTTTCTGACTGGTTATTGTCTATGAATTTTGAGGTAGTGGATAGGCAAGCAGAACATGTATACCGCCTAAAATGAACAGAACACTTCTGATTTAGAGAGACCATCAGTTTCCTTTGCAGGAATGAGGAGCATTCAGTGCAAGTTAAGCTGAAGTGAGAATAGAAGACACACAATCCTTCACAGAAATAGTTTTCCTATATGCTGCTATATTGCATTTATAGCTAATTATTTGACCATGTAAACAACTCACAGATGCAAGTTTCAATTACAAATATGCCACATGGCAAACAAATAGCACATATACATTCATTTCTTTGTCTTTTTTTCCTGAGAAACATTAATATATTTCAAAGCTTCACAGCAGAAAGGGAGTGGGAGTCACCATCAGGTTCCAGCTCTGCACCACTATTTGACACCAAAAAATGTATTTTAACAAGGCTGGGACAATGAAGAGGAAAGCTAAAGACTAGTTTGAGAAAGGGAACATTGAAAGGCTAATTCTCTTATGAGTTTAAAGGACATGGGTTTTTTCTTGCCTCAGAGAGACTCAGTAGCAGTTTGAGTTGTGCTGCCAATGGCTGTTTTCTGAATAAACAGTACAGTTGTTCTGCCCCCACACATTTGGAACGCAGTGTCCCACTGCCACCGACATCAAGAGACTGTTGCAGGCACCTGGCACATCCTGGGTTCACACAAACCACGTGTTAATCCAGCAGATATTTTAAATGGAGTGAACTTGGCAGTTTAAAGTCAGTCCCCAGAGATAAAATTATCAGAATAGCCATTTGTCACCAGTGGGAGCAAACACAGACATCTATCAGACTCTTTCTTTCCACAGCTTTTGCCAGAACCTGATAGGAAAAAAAAATACCACAACTTCAGGAATCAGGACTCTTGCTACCCTTATTTACTGACAGTGTTATTTTTAATTCTATGGTATGTCCAGTTATCTGACTTGTGGCACTAGCAAGATAGCAACAGCTTTTACCAGAGGAATATCAAGGAAAACCCAAATCATATATGTAATATTTCCCATTCCCATTACATATATGTGATGTTTCTCATTCAGATCTGGCTGTGTGCATTACCCAGAACATGAAGCTGTACAGTTTTAGACTTTATCAATTCCTTTATTCTTTCCTCTTGAACTATTCCAGACTTCAGCATACCGAGTTCAGAGAGAGTTCAAGCTCACTACTTATACCAGGAGGGCTGAAATCTTTGGTTTCCATTTCACAGGGATCGTTAAAGGTTCACAGAGGGGGTAAAGGCTGACACTCAATATTTGTGCCAGCCTGGCACCCGCTCCATGCTGTTCAGCCTCCTACCTGTACTCCTCACAGAGCTGGGATGGAAACCATTTGCTAGGAAGGTTTGACATATCAAAGGGATGCTGTCAAACTGGTACGCTTAAAATGTTATCTGTCCTCTCCTGCCTACGTTTGTTTGCAAAATCCACATTATCTTTTCAAAATAGAGGTGTTTTCTTTACAGGCATAGCTTGGAGTGAATTCTTTTCTAGGTCACTGTCAATGTCAGAGTAGTAACAGTCTTAGTCCAGTGAGTATGTAAGGGAAAAATAAAACAAGGTACCCACGTACAGAAAAGGGAGAAAGGGAAAAAGACAGGTTAAGAAAGGAATAATTTTATTTGGACTTGCAGATCATTGGCAGAAATGACTATGAGGAAAAATGGATGTTTGAAAGATACGGAAATTATATACCATGTACATTCTCAAACCTAGGCTTTGAATCTCATATTTTAAAAAGAGGCATAATATATAAATTTATTTTATGGAGTTGTTTCTAGTCTGTGATAAACAATGCATCATATAACAGGCATCATCCACTACACTACAGTGTATACTAAGGGGGCAAAAAAGAAGAAAATTCTGCATTCCTTCAGATGGAAATGTTTGCAATAAATGAAAGATGAGAAGATTGTCACTGAAAAGTGTGTTCCCAGCATTAAAAATGTAACGTTTTTTAGTCTTCCCATTCTACTGAGTCATTTCCTTCAAAAAGAAGCTGACAGCAGCAACAATAACAAAGTACTGCTGCTGAATTAATACAATAATTTAATTATTTAAAATATGTTGTACAATTGAATGTTATCCTTTTGGTTTTAACAGATTATGTGGCAAATCTTCATCGCACCAGTGCAAGTACAAACATGTTCCTTTCTATTTGTTCAGAGAGCAGGTTCCAGCACAGGGCATGCAGGCCATGGCAGAAGGGAGGGCTGTTCATGGGAAGGCTGGAGTTTAACCCAGTGAGGGTACAGCCCTTGTTTCTGGACTTGAAAGTGATCCAAGTCAGACAGCGTGAAGGCTTTCCCTTTGCTGGATACAGATTGCTACAGGTAAGGAGCCAGCAGTACCAGGTACAGAGAGAGATACAGATAAGCACCAGCTGTGCCTTTTGCTCATTCTCATTACCTCTGACCTGTGCAACATGGTCACTTGCTCCGTGTCATGCTACAAACAGCAAACACATTCCTCCAATCCCTTCCCTTCAAATCAAATGTGTCTTGTAAGTACATGTGGGTGGCAGGTTTGCAAAATGTAGACTCCCTAAGGCAGAACCAGTGTGATCTGATTTTCCTGAACAGGACCCAACAGAATGAGGCCCTAAACCTAATTTTCCACCTCTAGGCACTACAGTAATGTCACTAATTTAATAGAAATGACAACGAGCGGAAGAGACATGCTTTTTACAATACTGACTTCCTATCCACAGATGCTTGGCAAGCTTCAGATCTGCATTTAGGGAGCGTGTAGGCTTTGCTGAAATGGCCATTCTTTGTACAAATATGCCCCCAAGCAGCAATAAAAAGAAACAGATGCAGATTAACATTAACAAATCACATACCCATTGCACTTGTAACCTAATGCATGTGAATAGTCCTACTGCTTTACATCTGTTACAGGCACTCAGCCTTGCTGAAGGCTGCTGAAGCTCTCTCACTGCATCAGCTCTCCTCAAAAGCGAGGAGTTTGCCAACAAAGAGAACAGTGCCCACACAGAAGCTGGGGGACACCAGAGAAGGGTGAAGTGTAGTAGAGCCACGTTCACTTTGCCTGACAAGATCTCAGGATTTGAGGCATCTTGTGAAAAGTTGTTATCTCTGCTCCTTCTGCCTCCCATGAGGGACTGATGGGATAGGTTGAGTTATTCTCCCCAATACCTAAGGGGTCTGTTACAAACCAAGTATGGCTGGAGAGGAGCAGGAGCCTGGGTATTCCACTTATGCTGATCTTCAAATTTGTAGATGACTGAAGTTGGGTGAAAAAAAATCTCTTTGACAGCTGACTGAGCCACAGCAGTGTCAAAGGTGATATTAGAGATAAGTAAGTACATAGCCTGCTGTCTAGGGCAGCCAGAACTCAGTCACAGTGGAAAAAGTAGTTGTGACCTGTAAGCAAGCAGATCACCTACAGTAGGTGTCTAATTTTGGTGTCATGTCCCTTCCCTCTACTGATTAGACACTGGCAACCTCAGCTAGAACAAAGCTCAAAGTTGTTACTGTTCTATTGATCTTAGACACTGTCATAGGGGTGACAACATAATCATTCACCCAAATGAGAATCTCCAAGTGTTCTCATAAGAGTTGTGGATTATTATAGCCTTATACATTTTGGAGAAGGGATTCATAAGTGAGAGGAGGGCCAACTAAATGGCCTGGTGAAACAGCCTCAGATGAATCAAATTTGTAAAATTCTGTAAATAATTTCTTTAAAAAATAATAAGAGAGAGAAAAAAAAGAAAATAAAATTGTTGTGAATAGAGTTGTGTGTTTTTTTGCCTATATACCTAGGGCTTTCTGTGGGAAGTCTCAGAACATTGCTACTTCCTCCTGTTTTTAAGCATCCCTCTTGTGTCTTGTTACCAGGTGTTTTCAGCTTGCATGAATTCACACCACCGTTCGCCTGCATCCTCTTGGCATGTACAGAAACACAGTAAATGACCTTCCACACTACCTCCACTTCTCCTCTCAAAGGAGCTATTATGTGGCTCACTGGAAGAGAACAAGCCCAGTTCTGTTTCAGTCAGCATGACTCCTACATTATAAACACTGAAAAAAAACCCCTCTCCACGTAGCTAGCCTCATTTTGCATTAGTCAGGAAAGGTCAAGGCAAATTTGGAGTCAGGAAAAAATTGGTCAGTGTTTGGAAGGAGTCCCACTTGAGCTTCGTTTCCTGTTTCTGAAAAAAACACAACCACACTGCCTCACGTTGTCTGAATATGAAGTTTAGTGAATGTTGCTATACATGCCACACAAACACATTTTACACACAGTAATTCCTTGAGTACCTTGAGAAACACACAGTGTAATTAAGGAGACTCAGCAGTTACCAAGAACCAGAAAAAATGCAGTCTGGGATTTGTATTCTTTCCATCTCTATTTACATTATGGAGTTGATTTATTAAGAAAATTACCTCCAAAAATTAGTGGCAATTCCTTCTAGAAATACATCCAGGCCAACAGAGGAAACCAAAATGGCAGCTTCCCATTTAGTACCCGGACCCACTATTGTGGATTCTAGAGTAATTCAGATAGTCTAAATTTCTAACTGGGAAAAGGGAGAACAGAGCCAGTTTGATCTTTTGTTATTTTGCTAATTAGAATAGAAAAACAAAAGCACAATATATCTACTATATCTGAAGTAAAATAATTAAAGTATCTGTCTGTACAGAGAGTAATTAAATGCATTATTGATTAAATAGCAGAAGAAAATGACAGTTTGCTATCAGTCTGGATTTAATGGCATATCTGTAAAAGATAGAAATTCAGTCTCCCCATTCCCTTCAGCCCCATTCCTCCATCTGGCTTCAAATCCTCATAGACAAACCAAATAACAATCTGAGACAGGCAATGAAATAACTTCTAGGTTTTATGGATTTGAGGCTCCAGGAGGTATGAAAAAGCACTTCAGATTAGTGTTCCAGCACTGTAGGTGTCCACTAGAGACCCACTAGTATCCCAGAGAAGATATCTTCTGCAGTGGCATTAACTGGCAATCGTTTTCTTGCTTCTCCATACTTTCTGTAAGCTCTCTGCATCCCCATCTTGACTATCCTAAGCACAGTGTTTTATGAAAGATTAGAGAGAGTAGTTAGGGTTTGGGGATTCTGTGGGTTTGCTTGTTTTTAACTTTCCACAGCAACCAACTGTCCCTTCTATTATCCTGGATTATTTCTGAAGTGGAAAAACTAATCTTCTCACCACATATAAATATGACCTTCTCAATTTTCTTCTGAAAATAAATTATTCAGTCCATATTAAAAGAGACAGTAACCTGGGTTTCCTTATCTGAAAAGAAGGGTCATTGTGGCTCACATCTTTTCCATGATGGTGTAGGTGTAAAATCTTTCAGAATACAATGCATTATAGGTTATGTGTGTCAGCCATGGACCTCTTCATCAATGCTTCATAAGAAGTGTTGTGTTCCCTTCATAAGAGCACACATGATGCAGGCAGCAGGAAGACTTAAAAAATGAACCATTTTATTCAAGAAGATACCTTTGATGCTCCCTGATTCACAGCAATATAACCTTTTGTTTTCAACTTCCTTAACTCACCATCATCATTCTTGAATTCCTATCTCCATATACCCAAATGATGACTCCAGCTCTATTTCCCCCAACAACTCTGTACATATGACAGTACAACTGATGTCTTCTCCCACTCTTTACCATATGCTTTCTACTCCTTGTTGCCAGCCTTCTAAAGCTGTTCATCTTGTTTTCTCACCAGCATTTTCTCTGGCACAATTCAGTCACTGCTCAGTGTTTTGCAATACCCAGCAGGGGAGACAGAGTTTGTGTAGTAACACATTTCTGCACATGGGTATGTCACCACACATGAATGAGCTGTTACTCTAGAGCACCTGGGTTGGAACAGAGCAAAAAATCCTAGAAGCCAAGGTCTGTCCAGGAGAAAAAAATTGCCAATCTCACATCTTTCATCTCAGCCTGAGCTGTTCTGCCCTTCCATGACTGGGCATTGTGCCCTCACAGCCTAGTTCAGCCCCAAGAATCATAGAATCATAGAATAGTTTGAGTTAGAAGGGACCTTAAAGTTAATCTAATCCAACCCCCTTGCAGTGAGCAGGGACATCTTCAACTAGACCAGGTTGCTCAAGGCTCCATCCAACTTTGCCTTGAACACTTCCAGGGATGAGGCAGCCACAACTTCTCCGAGGAACTATTCCAGTGTCTCACCACCCTCACTATAACAATTTCTTCCTTACATCAACTCTGAATCTACCCTCTTTTAGTTTAAAACTATTACCTCTTGTTCTATTCCTACAGGCCCTGCTAAAAATTAGGTCCCCATCAACTAGAAGAGAATGACATTAAGCATGACAACAGCAGTGAAGGACAGAGGTGGAAACATGTCAGAAAGTCCCCCTGATACCTTGCTTAACCTTAATATCTGGTGTACTGAGTCACAGATTAAATAAAAAAGTAAACTCTGGCACTTCCTGGTAGAACTGCTGCCTCAGCTCCTGTATCACATCCACCATTTACAATGGTGAGCACAGGCTGTTTGCACTTTACAACGGATAAACTGATCATTCAAAGGAGGGGCAGGTCTCAGAGTGAGGCCATCAAAAGTCTTACAACTGGTTTATTTGCTCTAGGCAGTCTACATACAATGACAAAGTTTATGTTGCTCCTACCCTGAAGTATTAGGCATGTATATGACACCAGCTAGACAACTGTGATGATCCACTCCTCCTCAGTAGTGGTAATACTTCCCAGCTTTGTGTCAAGACCACAGGGAAGCTAGTGCTGACCTCTGTGTTGACTGCCCAGGGTGTGAGAATAAGATAGCAAAGAATGTTCATTATAGTCTTTTACTATTGACCTGGAATCAGCTTGACGGCCTTTAATTATTAGCCAGTTACAAACTAAGGAGGATCATGAGTACATCTGAGTGAGGGCTGGAGGAGCCCTCCTATGAAGACAGGTAAAGAGAGATGGGATTATTCAGCCTAGAGGAGAGAAGTATTGCATTTAACAGTGCTTGGAACACTCAGTAAATGAAAGACCTCTGCTACAGTTCCTGAGCTCCATCAAGTACAAAACAGCTTTGAACTAGACTCAGGAGACTGAGAGTAGAACTTTTGGGTTGATTTTTTTTTTATGGATGTCAGATTTATAGGTAACACAAATCAGTATGATTGAAACTTCAGACAAGGAATTATGAATGAGAAGTAAATGAGAAGAAAACTCAAAATTTTCTACTGCCTGTTGAAAGCTGTGTAGTCAGCAGGGAGTTTTATATGTTAGTGAATTCTCCCATATAAAGGCTAAATTCACATATGAAGTATAAAACATATTTTTAAAAGTTTCTTTTAAACAAGCAGGAAGGTAGTCTCATTAGTCAGAACTAATATGTTTCTGAGAAAACAGTGAAAGCATCCACTTTCCAAGATAACCACAAGATTTATGATTAATCTGGCAACTGTGTATCTTGTAAAGATAAGATCCTGCTCAGGTTAGTGGGAATGTTTATCTGCACAACATATCAATACAATACATTGAGAAGGCAGTGAGTTCTTTTTCTATATCCATACAGAGCATGGAAACTATAGTAAGTAATTTGTAAAGCAAATTAAGAGACCTGGCTTTTGTGTGCAAGACCAGTATCTTAATTATAGACATTGCACACTGAATTTTACATTGCCCACAAACATGAACTCTTCTCTGACAGGTGAGAGCCTTCCAGTAAACTGTTCTTACCATTTCTATATCCAGTAGATACCAGGAGTAGTACATCTGTTCTTCAGAAGTAATTACCGAAGCACATTACAAAGCTGTTGAAAAGCTTCAGAAGGAACTCTTAGAAAGAACTGCAAAAGGAATGTTTTCAGTGTCACCAAAAACTGACTTAGTTCTCATCTCTTCGTTCTACTGTCTGAACAATGAGTATTCAGCATAGACATGCAATATGTAGGGAAAGAGAATAAAGATGCATATCAAGCACTGGGTGGAAATCCCAGGAACAGATCTCAAATTAATAGCTCCTGAAGATACAGTAATATTGACAAAGATGCAGTCTACTATAAACATTTCCATTATTTGCTTCATCAGATACTGAAAAGGAATTAAAAAGCAAATACTGTGCAGCCTGCCGACTACTGGACAGCAGACAGGAATTTTACAGTTTGCTGATTGGATGATGGGTGGATCTTTAGAAAATGTATGATTCTTCATGATTCCCCAAAACAAATAAGAAACATTTGCTAAAATCCAAGGTTCTGTGCTAGAAAACCCCGGGGCTCTCTCACTGAGTCCCATTAGGAATTAGGTGTAATTTTCCTGGACACCATTGTCTTGTTCTTGGACTTTGTTAGTTCCTGATGAACATTTACATATTGGTATATGAGAAGATGCCAAGTGTCATTGCATAGCATGCTTGCAGATAAAACTGCTCTTTACCCTGGCTTGTTGATGAAGGCTTGCAGCATTGTTTGTAAGGGCTTTGTTCCCAATTTTACCTATTACAGTACAAGTGATTTCTCTAATTAAGATCCTCTTTCTTTAATTGAACTTAATTGTGACAATAGTTGCTGCCATGATCCATGAAGCTGTTCAAAGTTCAGGATACTGATTAGACTTTGGGGTTTTCACCACAGAGTTCAAATGAAGTTAGTTGTTTTTTTTTACTGAAGAAAAGGAAGAAAAATAAAGAAGTCGTGCCTCTGAAATAAGAAAGAAACATTCAGCATTTCAGGGCCAAGTGCATATGTGGGAAACCCATGAAGGTTTTGCTTTTCATACCCGTGGGCCACTTTTATGAAATTAGTGCTTTGCATTTGCCCTCTCCTTCCCCTTGATGCTTTGGTTGAAATCAGGAAGTAGAGCAGGGGATGAAAGCTCGCACACAGAGGAAAAATAATTACAACATTTTCCATGGTCAGAAGGAGTTTGCTGGTTTTGCACAGAGGACAGAGAAATGTTTAATTTAAAATATGGTGAACTCAAAACCAGTTGTACCCTAGGCGTAACCAAAACAGAGCAGGCACATTACATACAGTTCCACTGAAAACACAGACCAAGCACAAACTGGAAAAGGCCAACACGGGATGGTGAGGGACTCAAGTGATGCAGAAAGAAAATTCCCCAGGAAAGTATTAGTGTGGACACAAGCCAGCTGTGTGATTTAATGACAAGAGACAGGTTCCCTGTGGCTCAACTTTTTATGTTTTCTTGTAGCAGCCAAGCATTCTATTTGGGCAATATTCACAGTTTGCAGAGTCACTCATAAGTCTGCAGATTTTCAGTGAAAGACCGTTGAAGCAATGTAATTCTCACTTTGCAATAAGCATGCCTGTTCTTTGTTTCTTGTTTGCTTGCACTGTACATCTCTGTTGCAGTTTCATGTTCTCTTCATTTTAATACATTTTTGACTAATCATGAAACAAGAAATACAGCTGAAACTGACATTCACCTCTTTTTGATACCTTTAATCCCCTTGATGCTCAACAGGACTGCAGAAACTCCTGCAAGTCATCTTCTGAGTAAAAATATACTGCCCAGCAGCCCACAGATACTGTCCAGACTCCATCCTCATCTCTCTTCCATTTACAACACTTATCATATACAAAGACCAGAAACTAGGAAAGTCCCAAAGTTAGGGTCGCCTTCTTCAAAGAGAAATCACTGGCTCTGATGGCATTGCCTTCAGTTTCCCTACCACCTTCCTTCTCCTGTCTCATGAATAGCGTTTATCAACTGTAGACTTATAAACATGTGAGAACATGGAGAAGTCTTGTAATTTGGGGATGCTGAGCCTTCAATTGCAGTGAATTAGTGCACACACTTGCCTCAGTCATGACCTGTCCACTCAAGCAGAAAAAAGAATACTGTAAGGCTGCAAACCAACTTTCTGTTACAACTTCTTGTTTTCAGGGGCTTGTATCTATGACAAACAGCTGTACATGAGGTTGAGTTTTTCAGACAAAGCCATTGTTCTAAAAGTAAGCAATTATTTTCAAAACTAAGCACAAAAATATTGCAGAACTATTAATCTGAGAGGTGAAAGGAGTTGCAAATATCTCTTTCTCACAATAAAAAAATTATCTGCTCTCCCATTGACTTATTTTACAGCTGAGCTGACTGAGGTTAACACTCAGCATGTTTAGCTTATATGTAGTCAAGCCCCTAAACTGTACCTCAGGAAGGCGAAAGTACACTTGGAAAAGAAGTATTTATGGACTGTGTACAGGCAGCAGCAAGAACATAGATACCAAGAGAAGAACTCCGATAAAACAGCAGGCAGGGTACTCTGATAAGAATGCATCTGCTGTATGGGAACTGGCTGAGAGGGAGTTAACTTTTCCTGTGGCAGCCCTCATAGAGCTGTGCTGTGTGTTGGTAGCTAGAAAGGTGTAGATAGAACACTGGCACAGCACCAAGAATATCTCTCCAACATTCCCACTTCACGAGTAGGCCAGCTTTGGTCAAGATCTCAGGAGACATTGCTAGGATAGCTGACCCAAGCTGACAAAAAGAATATTCCATATGGCATCTCCTCAGCAATAAAAACTAAGGGGAGGTGGCAGGGCAGGGGACAGCATTCATTACTACTATGTGTACTGAAGCCCTGCTTCCCAAAAAGTGGCTGCTGAAGGGAAGTAGAAAATAAATCTGTTTTCCTTTGCTTCCATTTGTGACCTTTGCCTTTGGTTTATTAAATTTCCTTTTTGTGGAAAAACACATCAAGTATTTCCATCTTATTTTCTTGCCCCACCTATCCTTCTGAGGAGGGAAGTGATAAAGTGGCTTTGTGAACACCTAAGTAGCAACAATACCACCCTGTCCCTCCCTGCTCCTATTTCATTCCTTTCCCATCACACATCATCGAGTGGGAAGTACTCTGATTAGTAAGTTCTTGCAGCTTCAGGGATACAGAGATTTTATTTCCAGCTGAAAGCCCAAGTTACCAGGGAAGCTGGAATTGAAACTTGTTTCAGCCTGTAAATCACAGGACTATGTGCCGTTGGCCAAGCTATGTTTTGATTTGGTACATCTTAAAGAGATTCCTATCAGAGTCCCCCATATACACATCCAAAAAAGATCACATTCCTGACCCCACGGCAAGGAGCAGATGTTATTTTCCATGATTTATTTATGGGTTAAAAAAGTCAACAGATGTGTTACAAAATGTTCAGTTCTGTTCAAAAATACCTACTAGCTATACATTGAGCAACCCTCAAAATACACGATAACTTCTGGGAACGTCAACCAAAGAATGTACAGACTGGTTGGTAAATTGCCTTTGCGTCAAAAATAGTGAGTGTGTTTATTGAGCAAGGTCATTACAGTAGTTCAGACCTTGTGGTCGGCGGCAGCGTGCTGGATGTTGCTGAGTCTGCGATTTCATGGCAATACAAACATCAACAGACTGGCCAAGCAGCACAGTGTCAGTTTTTTGTAACTAAGCACTGCAGGATATGGTCAAGACTGATTTATTAAAAACTTCTTCAGCAGTGGAGTTAGGATTTCCCCATTATAGCCTTTTGAAGTGCAAATGTGAACGGGATTACACCACATTGCAAAACCAATATGTTTTATCCAAAGCTTTGCATATGATTTTGATTTTAAAACACACAAGTCTTAACACATTTTGTGGAATGTTTATTTGTTTTTTCCAGCTGGAGATACACTCAGATCCAAGTACATCAAAAGACAAAGTAGTTTCACTAAAGTTTCTCCAGGGAAAAGACATAGCAACCCCAGCTATTGAAAGAAACTGATAATTTACATGAGATAAGGTGTATTTGGCTGCAGCAAAGTATATTTCTGGCCCTCTGTCATATCTCTGTATCTCATAGTCATTGCTGAACTTTATTATTGCAGCAACCTCATGGAGAATGAATGGCCTTATTTTTCTAGCACAGTGTCTTTTATGTGCATAGGAACTGATAAAAATATCTCAAAATTAGTTTGAGGAGTGGTGAAGGAAATTGGCACCTTCCTATGGTTAATTCCATGTGTAGAAAAGAAAAGAATCTGCTCAATTATTTATTGGGAACTGCTCACCCAGCTGTAGCTAAATAGCTGTTAAAATACCAAGCCTTACATCTAGTTAGGAATCATCCCAGGACCATCTTTTTACCCTCTCCATCTTTTGCTTTCTTGATCCTCTGTAAAAATCCAAAATATTTTTTAAGAAGATGTAGACTTGAACAGTGTTTTGTTTATAATCTAGCTATAGCTGGCTATGGAATGATTTTAAATGAAACAATATACTTTAGGTATAGGTATATGTCATTTCTATTATAATCTTTTGAAGTTTCTGTAGGATCTTATTAGCTTCCATTCTATTTAGATGTTTTCACAGAAGCCCAAATACCAAACACCACCATATCCATAAAATGTATGTTCCTGACTTGTTACCGCAACATCACTGTCTCATTCAAGCAGCAGTCAAGTGACTAATATCTTTTCTTTCAGTTCCTCACTGCCTGTTGCAGATTTCTTTACCACCTAAGATTATTTTATTATGTTCTCAAATTAGCAGGTACCCTGATAAACATTTTGTGCAAGTGAAAACAGAAGTGCAGTATGCCTTCCCACATGCTCTTAAATGTTAGATTTTGAAAGCTTGAGGGGTGGTAGGGAAGGCACGAAAGCCAGCAAGAGACAAGAGAGAGTCTTTGCTTGCTGGTTATAGAGCTGGTAGAGCTGTCGGTCCTGCTCATGGGACCTACACTTACAGCAGCAATGTACCATTGTCTATTCATCTTGTATAATTTAGCTTACTAAGTAAAACTGCCAGACAAGATTTGGTGGAGTTTTTTCTGCCAGCACTTGGAGGATAGCAGTGTCCTTACTGAACCACAAATAGTACAGTCCAAGGACAATACCAAGGAAATATGATATATAGGAAATAAATAAGAGAATGCTTCAAGGATTTTAATTTGAGGCTGAGACAATTTTCAGGAGTATAAATTGCCATTTAATTAAGAAAGGAGCAGGAAACAAAAAGAAAGCAAGGGTTGAAACAGAAATATCAATCTAAAATTGCTATTAGTTAACAGTTTTGAGGTGTTGGGGTTGTTTGTTGGGGCTTTTTTCTTCTTTTTAAAAGCTAAACATAAAAGTTCTTCTTCAAACAGTCAGCCATCTGGCCCTTACTGGATTTCAATGCAGCTCCTGAAATCTGATCTGAATTAATATAGGCAAGTGTCCTTTGAAGTTAGCAAGCACATAAACACAAAAGCTTTATCAGTAGGGCCATTCATACAGCAGTAAGTGGTTGTAGAGTAAATTTATCCAGCCACAGCCTGTCCCAGCATAAAAACTATTCCTAACAAAGCATCTAATTTCCAGGATGGGATCCCACTCCTTGAGCACACACAATCTCCAGTTACTCATGTGATATGTGGGACACTAAATAGGAACAAGAGTGGGATTGACCTCATGACCTCTAGGACAAGCTGTAGGGCTGTTATGCAGGCATCTGTGGCCTCAGCAGCTTGATGATTATACAGCAACAACAGTGTGCTGAAGCTTTAAAAAGATCTGAAAACAAGGTTCTTCTTGTTTTGTTCAACAGTTATGCAGTGTCAAAGTGTCTGTCAGGGTCTGCTTCACAGGATGGCACAGTAGGGCACAGGACAAACTGAGATGTGGTTTGTAATTTTATCCTTCTGCCCAGCACAACATAGCAACAGATTCTTCTTGATGGCTCTTCGGATAGACCTCCTACCCACAACTTCCTTCCTACAGTCCAGATTAGCAACAGTTGTTGTCAGCATTAAGATAGTTCAGAATGTCTGTTTAAAAATATAAAGTAATATTGAGGAACATAGAACAATATAGAATGTTAAGAAGTGTCTGAATAGTCTCTGTGGTGTCCTATACCACCAGGAAAATCTGCAGGTTTCCGTAAAGTCATCAGGACACTTTTCCTGAAAGATCTGTCTAGTAACCTGAATTTGAATTTGCATGGTAATGACTACTCTTAACAGTGTCTTGGGAAACTGGCAACAGTTTAGGACAACTCCAATATTCATTTTATCTCTAGGTAACAAACAAATTGGTAATACTTTTATTTCAATAGATAAATGTTCCTTTGCCAAGAAAAAGAGGCCCCTTTGATTTTTTTTAACTGTATTTCTGTCATAGAAAGTATATAAATAGTTTCCAGGCTCTCATTGTAATTTAATAAATATAAAGTATATCCAGCCATTGATATGGCTTATTATTATTATTATTGTTTTCATATGACACATTAACATATTTTTTTCCCCCTCATATTTTCTTCTGTTCAAGATTGTCCTGGTTCCAGACAGGACAAGGTAATTTTTGCAGTAGCCAGGAGGGGCATGGCCACAACACCGAGGTTATTTTATACCACCTCACGTAATTTCTGGGAGGAAGAGAAGGGCCCTCTTCCAGGTTGGCACAGCATGGCAGAGGGAGCAGTCGGGTATTGTCTATTGTTAGGGGATTCTGTGTGAATCATTCACCTCTTTCTTGTACCCTCTTCCTGTGCCCTCTTTCTTGTGCCCTCTGTATTGTTTGCTGGCTGTTACTGTTCGATTTCTTATCTCATTGCTGTTTCCAGTAAATTGTCTTGGCTCAACCCATGATCTTTACCTTTTGTGCCTCCAATTCTCTTCTCCTTTATGCTATGGGGGAGAGGGAGGAGGGAGTGAGCGAGTGGCACATGGTTTGGAGAGTTTCAGTGGAAGCACTAAGATGGAGACTATGATTCCTAAACCCCAACAAAGATGCACAAAATGAAAGACATGTCTAAATTTAATATGCAAGTGAAAAATTATTTGGCAGTACAGTCATCTGCATACTTTTTCCAGAAGACCTATTTGCCAGTGGTATTCATCTAATTTTTCTGAGACTTGAAGGAGGATTTATAAACTTGAGATGATCAAAATATAATTCTGGACTTTCCTATGGCACTTTAATGCATTTATCTGCTGAAACCAAGCCTCTTTCAAGTTTTTTATTCAGTTTATATTTGAAAAAACCTGACTCTATATGTATAGAAGAGACTTTGTCAGACCTTTCCAGCAAACACAAAAGAGGTTTGTAGATATTTTTAGCTAAAATAGACCTTTTACTAAAACAAGAAAAAAAAAGTTACATTTTCACATCTGTAGATTTAGATTCCAAGCAAGAAACTTGCCTTACTTTTGGTTGGGGGCTTGATGGGTTTTGTTTGGAAATTTTCTGGCAGTGGTCCTTTCACAGCACTGTTCTAGGAACAGGTTCCCATGTTCTGCTCCAGAGAAGTGTTGTGACTCTGCCTGTCCACTGAGGAAAGTAGAAGCTGCTAGCTTGAGCTTCACAGTGACCTGCTTGTGCTCTCTGGTATGTTCATTTTCCTCCTAGCTCCCTTATTTTTGCTACATTTTTGTTTGTCTGGGCTTAGTCCAGCCAATTTGGTTCTTTACAGAGCTGCTCAGAGTCACTGGTCATGCTCTTCCACTGTTTTTTCATTGGTCAAAATCTTTCCTTAGACCATTATCACTGGCCACATTTCATACTGAAACAACTCAAGTGCTTAAGCCAACTCAAACAGTATCTCAAGGAATCTGTGTTTTCCCAAAGGGTTGCTGAATGTGAAAGCCCTCTACTCAGTTTCCCTCATGGCACCAGCCAGCACCCTCCTGGTGCATCAAGTATATGAAAATAATTAGCATTTAGCTGTTTTAAAAAAAATACTTTCCTTTGAAGGCAGGGGTAAAATGTCCTGTTTCTTATGTATTTGTTTAAGTATTTGATTCCATAAATAAGCAGCTATTTCCATCTACCTTTCCACCCATTGTCTCTTCAGTGCTGATACATCCAGAAATTTCAGACACTTGCGAAGTACACATCACTTGGATAAAAGTTTCTCCTACTCTCTATTCTTTCACTAACACTTACCTGTAGGAAGAACTGCTTTTTCACTGGTTGATACTGTTACAATATTGGTGTCTTGTAACACCGCTTCGTTGCAAAATCAACCTTCACATATACTTTTCACAAGACCTTCACCTTGCCATTGATCCTCATTAAATAAAGTCCACTCTGTTCAGAAGGAGTAATGGTAGGAATTACAGTTATCCTGTCCTCCAAGTTAGGTAGAGGATTTTACATTACACCTGCCTCCCTAGTCATTTATAAAGACTTTGTGTAAACAAACCAACAAGGGGCTTTTTATTTCTTCCTTTTCTGCATTTGTTGTAAAGAGGTATGTCTTCCTCTGAGCAATTCATGTTACCAAGAAATCAAAGCTATTTATTTGGTGCATAAATCTTTCCAAAGAAGAAATACCCATCAAGCCCAGGCAAAGTCCTAGCCACTGGTATATGACAAATTCTTCTCTTCTGCCTTGAAAGCCTTTTGTATTTGTGTGAATTTCCAAAGGCAGGCCATGAATAATGTTAGGTAGTGAAGCTAGGTACAGTGTTTCCTTCTCAGACATAATTCAGAGCAGGTCTTACCATTGCAAGTGTGTTTTTGCTTATTACTGTGTTTCATTCTCTAGGTAAGGACACGGCCAATGCTATCACTCCAGTAGCTCCCCAGAGAATGCCATAAACAAAACATTTGCTGGACACAGCCCACAGTGCTGACAAACAAGCAGAAATGAAAGCAGACAGCTGCCAATATTTCATCTGCTTTGTCTTTCCTTCCAGTGAATGTTTGGGGGGTGTGTGCATACATACACTTTTGCATATATGGGCATTTAAAGGCCCCTGTGAACAGGCAGACCCAGCCAGCTGCTTTTCATGGGCTGATGGGGTGTCCATGCCAGGAGCAGCTGCCCAGAGCAGAGCGGAAGGCAAAGCTGGAGAACCTCCTACTTGGGCACTCCCACCATGGGGCTGTAGCCTGCCTACAAATGGGGCCAGACTCATGGGGAGTTTGCCTATTCTGTAAACTCTGAATTCTGTCTCCTGTTGTTCATCAGCCAGCAGTGCCCAGGACCAGGACATCCTTACAGAAAGCAAGTCTGTGTGTAATTCACCAACAATTAGTTCAGAGATGGACTGACATCAAACACAAACAACTCCATTCCATATTATCATTATTATTAATTATTATAATTAATCATTAATGTGTTATTATGGATTTTACATCATAAATCTTTATTATGTGACGAAAGCAAGACTCAACAGTCTAGCCTGAAACTACTTATTTAAAGTGATCATTTCAGCATTGCATCTGGGAGATGTTTTTTTGACAGTTTCTGGGAATGGAGGAACAGTGGTCCTTGCTCTGGCACTAGACCCACCACCAGACCCACTTGTACAGATCACCTAGACCATGCAAGAGGGTTTTGGGGTAGCAGTGAAACACAACGGAATGCAGCATGTCTTTCTTTCCTGAAAGAGAACAATATTAGACCCACACCAAAATGTCTAATGGTTTTCTTGGGTCATTGCAGTCATGTTGCTCTTGTAAGCACTGTTTTCTCTAGGAGTGTGATACCAACTCAATAATGCAACAACACCTGATGACAGAGTCCTGTCATCATCTTTCCCTGAATACCTGGTTGGAAGATATTAATCAATCTCTTTCACTAGGATTCAGAGGTGAGGGCTAAGGGAGAGCAAAGTCAGTCATGCCATAAAACAGTGTAAGTCTATTACGTGGCAGAGAACACTATGAGGAAAAATTGGCCAGACCTTCCAACCTGAACAGTCAAAACACAAACATACACACCAGTCTCAAAATGCAAATATCTCACATACTTGTGTAAAAACAGTTATAGCTGCTACCGACATAAGACTTTGATTGACATATTTTGCAACTGATCATTAGATGCATTGTAACAACTTGAAATAATGTCTTAAAATTCAGAATCGAGTCTGCAGGCCTATGAAGCTGTTCATAGATTTTAAATGATCTTCTGAAAAATCAGTGCTGTTCAATGGTGTAGACCTTGTGACTGAAACAAAACCAAAGCATTTCAAAAACTTTTGGAATGCCCTAATGTTGCCAGTATGCCATGTAGCTTCATCGAAACAATATTTATCTTTTAGTCTGCACTTACAGCACTAGAAATGGAATGCATATATAATGGAGAGGGTTTGTTGTTGATTTCACCTTTAGCTAAAAATCTAGCCAACAATTTCTGGAAAATCCTGAACAAATGATGGAGTCAGCCTGATATTCTTTGCCACTATTAATCAAGACTGTGTATTTTATCTAAGTAGTACAAATAGTGTGAGAAGCATACATGGCTGTAAAAGCCCTTGTCTGATTGTAAAAGCAGAACACCAAGCACTCTATGTTCCTGTAACAGTAAAATCTCCCAGGTTTCATCCAGCTTTGGATTCCAGTACCTGGGTATAACATTTTTCTCCAGTGGCTGTGTTAGCCTATAATAGCTTCCTTTTCCTGTTTATAAGGATATATTTTCAGATTCCATTGTGAATTTATCAGTAGGAGTTGGTAATTTTCAATGCTACTTAAGATGAACAACTTTCCCTTCTCATGTCCTTTCAACACAATTGTACTTTCTGGGGTTTTTTTCCCAAATGAAGGACAGGGTTTTTTCCAAATGAGGGACAGTTGTGGGGTTTTTTTTTCCAAATGAATGACCCAACTTATACCCTGAGCTGGATTTTGTGGTATTAACGGTGCTCTTCCAAGAGCACACAGGCTCATAAGTTTATATGATATGTGTTTCCTAACATCAGCATGCAACTGTGTTGCTAGAATAACATTTTTGCACTTATTTTTTATGCTCTCGTGTTTACATTGGAGATGGTTCAAATTTCTCCTGCAAGAAGGTGTTCTTCAGTGTTCCTTTCCAAACATTCACTAAATAAACAGAACTATGAATGGTGTATGTCCAGTTGTGTAGCCTAGCATTGGATTTTTCAAAGTAGTTGCACTATAACAAAAGCTTCAGCCTGTAATTTCAGTCTAACAGTGTCTGAGGTGTATCTGGGTTGTGGATGTCTTGGTTTTGAGTGTGTTTAATTAGTGTGTTTAAAAGGTCATCACACATTTTAAAGTCTAGTAAGCTGGACATGTGCAATAGGAAAACACAAATGCTGATATTATACACTCTAAGGCACTTAGAATGGGACAACATCTTTGATTCAGCCTGATGCCTATTTCCTTGCATGTGTTGGTCTTCCTGTCTCTATCCCAAGTAAGCAGTACAACAACAGTCATATCTACTCCACTTCACATAAAGCTATTTAGTGAACATGAAGTTCTAGAATAAGATGTCATTTGGGTTTATTGTGGGCTATTTAAGAGTTTTTTGTGAGTCATCTTTTATTTAATAATGATGGAGTCCAGAGAGCACTGATTCCCCCTAAAATACTGAAATACATGTTGAAGATATTGAAGCTCACAGGACTAACAACTTAAAAACGTATTCTCTCAAATGCCTATGTAAATCTTCATGCAATGGTATCTTTTCCCACTGGTCTACCAGAAAAAACAATAAAGAAACAAACAAACCACCACCATGCTGGATGCCTTAATAGACCTGGTCTGAAAGATACTAACAGATAAATTAATGCTTCCTATTAAGCATATTGAAAGCTTAATTGTTGTCTGTCCAAGTGTTTCTACTAACTGATCACTAGACTGTAATTTAGCTGCTTTTTTATCATATTTTATTTGCTAAATTAGAATTTGATTTTATTAGACAGGCTAAACCTGATGGTCTCTAACTCAAGGACCTACATTAAGATGAAAAGAGGCAAAGTAAGGACCATTACAATTTCTCTTCACAGTCTTCATCTTCAGTTCATCACAAGCTGCCAAAGAGATGAGCCTTGTTTTCATTTCAGAAAACCAGAAAACTAATTGCCAGATATTTATGATCTATATAGATACAAATCTTTATGAAATATAGTCTCAGCTTGGAAGTTGCTTCTTTTGTCTTTGGTTGATTTACAGTGCATAGTTAATGCCTAATTATTTGATTGTGCCTATTGCCAGGGTATAAATCATTCATGACCTTTCTTTAATGAAACCAAGAACAGGTTGATTCATGATGTTGATCAACAGTCAGAATTATAAAAAACACATTAATACTGGAACAGCTCAGGATTTGTGACGAAGAGAGGAAGACCAGGCTTTATGTTTTGTCTGGATTATCTACATCAGCATCCAGAGCTTATATGGTAAGAATAAGCAACTTACTACTTGCAAAACTCTGCTGAAACTGGACCATTTATGTACTCCATCAGCCTCATGAGTTGGCCATGATCTATCTTCATGGTACTGTTGCTCTGGTGTTGACTATGGACCCAGTTTAGTTACTTGGTCAGAAAGGCGACCATGATCAAAGGAGGCAGTGTCTAGAAGATAAATTCATTGCTCACATTGCACCCTCTACTGTCTGACTCCTATAACAGCTCTGGGTAAAGTCTGACTCCTGGTTGGTCTGTGTTACAGTGGTCAGAGAAGTAATCCAAGGGAAAAATGCCAAAGTAAAGGAGAAGGCCGTACAGGTAACAAGAAAATCTGCATGAGAAGATCAGAAATGAGTGACAATGATTTTCATCAAATGTCTGATTGATGAATTGTTAAGCCTAAACCTTTAATCCTGATTGCATTACAACTCTGAGTTCAATGGGAGATCCACAAAGTCAGCAGGACATTGCTTGTAATATGCGAGCCACAGGATTAGAAAGCCTATCTGCCTTCCTAGGCCATTAGATACATTTAGATACATTAGACATATTGATGGTAGAAGTCCATCAAATTGTCCAAGCAGCTCTATGGACTACAAAGACCAGAGCTGTCCTTAATTACACATCATATCTCACTGACGATCACAAGAAAAACTCATCAACCTGCCGGGTTAGGAACACAGATATAAGCATTGGAATAGGTTGGAGAGGGGGCAGGTTTTTGCCTTAGGCTGCACCCTAACTAGAAGCATCTTGTATTAGAGTATATCATTGCCTCACCCTGTCCTGTTTATCATCCTGATCCACCATTGCATGCTACTGAACACCACCTCCAACATTAAAAAACTCAGCCTGATTCTAAATTCCTGCCCCAAATGGGTTACTAATGACTCAAGAAGCAGAGCCTGCTTACCTGCTAGATCTCAAAGAGGAATCTGGAGAGTTAAATTAAAATTTGGACCCCGTCCTCAAGCATCTGAAGATGTGCTACATAACACAGAGAGAAATCCATCTCTAGTAAAGTGAGTCTGCCCACCCTCACTGAGATCCATAAGAAAAGGGAGATAGCCCATCCTTGCTGGTATCTGTCATTCTTCACTGGCTATAGAGGAAATCTAAATAATGAGTTTGAACTAGATGCTTAAATTTTAGCCAGTTCACCTGGGGAAGAATTAATCCTACCCAAAAAGCCCTACCCTGCAAGGCTTACAATCCAAAGGGACATGCTACCACAAGCATGTCATAAGGAGAAAAGGCACCAGAAAAAGAGTTGAAGAAAGAGCAGATCTTCATACTACAGGTGTAGCTGTTTGATAGGAAGTAAGAACAGCTAAAATATGAGATATTAATTCTATGGTGATAATGGTTACTACTCAGTATCACGAGAGAAGGACGCATTTAAATCTTCGCTTAAAAGAATTAAAACTTTACAAAAAGTTCTTCTGATCTTGTTGAGAGATTGCTTGCAGAAAGTGAATTTCTGAGCAATCCAAACTGCTTTAGCCGTGAGAATCCTGCTGATATGGTAGCCAAGCAAGGACACACACCTGCTGTTTGTCAGTTAGGCCTTGGTTACTCCCTTCAAGTACATCCTTGGGAGCATCCCAACTGCCTGGCCCATCTCAGGACATGAATTTGAAAACATCAGGATGAGATAATGTAAACACTGGACTTGTGAGATATAAGCTTGTAACCAATTAGAAGTTCTAACGTGTTGGGGTAAGACCTTTTTAGCCAATAAGATGTACCTGTAACACTATATAACCCGTGTGCTGTGTGGAATAAAATGTCTTCACTTAAATCTCATAGATTTGTGTTGTGAAGTCCTTTCTCCACCACAAACTTTATTTACTTTATGATCTCACTGTAGTTAGTATAAATATGGCACTATTCTATACATGTCAATAGAGACAAGCAGATATTTACTGGAGTGGGAGAATATGGCTTCAAGTTCAGTCTCTGGACAGTATTACAGTGGATTTGGAACTCCCAGCACTTCCAGGGCAGCATAGAGGAAATTACAAGAAGATAGTCGGTGGTAGCCTACATAATCCTGTTTGTGACTGTGCCCTCATGGGCAGCTTTTCACAAGATAGGATTTAAAATATGAGCTGGATCAGGCTTTCTTTTATTGCAGCCAGACACAGTAAAAAAGCCCCAAAATTTGGTTCTCTCAGAAATCAAGCAAATGGGCAGACCTGCTGCAATTATTTCAGAAGTGTATCTCAGGAGAGCTGGTAGGTCTGCATCATGCTCTCCTGTTGCTCAGGGATACTATGGTCAAAGGGACCAGCAAAGGAACAATTTCTTTCAGCAGCACTATGAGGGAGGAGACATGAAATTCCATTAAATGCCAGGTCTTCCTTACACTGTAAGGAGCATTTTATCCCACTTTCTTTTTAAGCCCTCAATAGCATCTGCTTGCTTTTCAAGCATTTATGGCATAGGAGAGAGGTATTAAAACAGCTAGGCAAGGAGTCATACTTTAGGATACCTGTCAGCTGAGGTTTTTTTAAAGCAGTCTTGTATCTCAGGAGACTCAACAAGAGGCTTTAAAAAGCAATCTATACAAAGCACCAGACAGCAAGGAGCAGGACAGGACTGTACTGCTTGGACTCGAGAAGCAACATTTTACCTCTTTGACTTCTGTTAATTTAGGACAGTAATCTGCTACTCTGAGATTGCTGTCCTTAGCTGAGACAAGCCAACACATGGATATCCTGGCTTATAACTGAAACACAGGGTAAGAATGAAAACTCAGAGCCTAGATTAGGTGGGGCGCACTGCAAAAAATATCATCTCCTCTCATGTTATCCTCTCTGCTTCACAGCATTTGGCATCAATCTCAGTCTGTCTTGTTTGTGAGAGCTGAATGTGTCAAATATAAGGGAGAGCTCTCATCCAGTGAACAGTTGGAAAAAGGTTAAACTTCAAATTACAAAAAGCTGTGCAGGGTCCTTGTCTTGTAAGAGCTTCTAAAGGCAGCTACAAATGGCTCTTCTTTAGCATGGTTCATGCCAGTGGAAATGTGGTGCAGATAAATATTTGGCAGGAAAGCTATGGGTTGCAAATGTTGGGTAAATAAAATACAGCATGGATGTAATCTGTTCACTTAGTTACTATGATGTCTAGTGCAAACTAACATTAAATAAAAAGGAAAGCATTCACCTCACATGTATGGTAACTTCTAGAAGTTTCTTCAAGATAGGCACAAAATCAAATTTGCTAGCTGTTTCATCAGGAATGGACTTGATACAAGACATTGTTTTCCTGCATGCATTGGAATGGCATCTCCTGTCTGAGCTTGTGCAGATTATATTTTCCAGGAGCTGCACCTAATACCCACTACAGGATCAGAAGAGATTTGTACATAGTCTGAATCTGTAAGAAAACAGATATTTGGGGCTGGTCTCAGGAATACACTTGCCATACAAGACACAGCAGCCCCAGGTCCCAGGAAAGGCAACCTCAAAATTCAGAGCTTAAACCCTGGCCATGTCACTGCATGCAAAGGATACGTATCTGTGCTGGTTTGACCAAGGCTGGGGATATAACACTCTGTTCTGGGAAGGGCTCTGTATCAGGACACTAAGCAGCTTTTTTGTGTAGCGAAAACTCAACAAGTGAAGTGAGTAACAAGAGCATAAAAACCACAAAGCATAAAAATAAATTATCCTTCTCAAACTGAATCTAGTAAATCAGGACAGCCGAGCCCAGAAACACAAAACAAGTGTTGTTTCATAGAGCAAAGTGACAGGGCCAACAGCAGATGCACTTCTTGGCACTGAGTTCTGCAAATTTTGTAAGCAGCAGGGACGAACCTGTTTCACCAAAGATTAAGTCTACACAAAAGCATTGCATTCAGCATCGGGAAAGAGACTCATCTATTGTACTGGCAAGCAGCACCAAAGATACAGTACCCTGGAGACAAAATGCAAGGCTAGTTAGAAACACACTTGCCAACCTGAAAAAAGAGACAGCACAATGGTAACTACTGAAGAAACAGCTGGGCATGGTGGCACCAGGCTGTGTCTTTCAACCCATGCTATCAACACTTGCCCATATAGTCAGCATGTTGTGAAGAAGTGCCTGTCTCTTTCCATTCGGTCACAGAGAGATGAATACAGTCCTGTGTCAAAGGAGGCAGGTTAGGGGCTTTGGTTTGTTTTCTTTTAATACAATAATATTGGCAAGCCTATAGTTACATGATAAGGCTGGCCATGTGCAAATTTATATGACAGTTGTGACGACTTGTTGATATTAGAGAAATGCCAAGAACACTCAAGGAGATTTTTTGAAAAATACAAGCAATCATCAACATGGCTTGTAAGAAACACACTTCTAGTCCTTCACAATCATGCCAAACTCAATGACAGGAGACCGTGACTGTTGGCCAATTTAAAGTACAGCATCCATAAAATGAGTAGTGGATATCCCATCCAGTTCAATATTTTAACCTATAGAAAAGCACCAGTTCCTCTACCCAATTTAATCTCCTTTTTAATATTTATGAGAGAAGCTCACTTCTGCGGCTGTATTGAGAAAAACAAATCAGCCATAAAATGTTCCATTGTATGAATTATGTGCAAGTTTCAAGCTACAGGAAAACTGTGAATACTTTTGTGAAAAATATGTGTGCCTCTGCTCCCAAGTTATTTGATAAGAAATGCTCATAATCTTTCTTTCTCATTTGAATTCCCCTCAAAAAGAATCTAAGTCCTTTAAATGGCAGGGGATAAAAAGCCATTACAATGGTCAGTAGCTTTTTAAAAACTTGATTTTTTTTTATCTAAAAAGTGTTCCTAAGGCCGATACTATTTAATCATCACAGCAAATTGTAAGCTTTTAAATATGCTTCCTTGAACTTTTTCCGAAGAAGGAATCAAGCACTGCAAATGATTTGAGGATAATAACTCACTACAGCAGAGGCAGCTTGATGGAGAAATGAGTAGCTGGACTGCCTAGAGCTTTGTTTTCTGGAAGACCAGTGTTTAAATGAAGCTATGTCCATGGACCATAGCAGGACTCTGGGATCAGTATTCTCCAACAGCAAACATGCGAGGTAAAATTTCTGACTTGTGATTTTGGCTCATTGTTTCAGATGCATTGTTCTCAAGAGTCATCCAAGATTTAATTCCCAAATTGGTACCTCCTACATCCTCTACCCCAGGAAAACTTCTGCACTCTGCCACTGTGCACTTCTCGAGGCACTTTTCACAGCAAACATAAAGACAAAAAACCCACAATTTGTGCCAGTAGCTTTTGTGCACGCAAAGAGCTGGTCTATCCACACAAACATCTGACACATCTAGACCTCAGTGCAAGGGCCTCATCTCCATCCCAGAGGAGGGTATGAGGGCAGAGAATGCTTGCTTACATGTGGATGACAGTTGCTTTTTTGTCAGACCTCAGTAGTTTTATCTTTACCATTTTGAATCAAAATAGTTGATTTCAGGATACACTGCAAGATTCAGTCCTTCTCCTACACCACCAAAAATTTTAAAATTAACAAAATAGATTAGAGAAACTCTGCAACTCTAATTTAGTTTGCCTGTCTTGAAGCCACTGGAGAATAATGCTCCATGTTCTCTGTTCTCTTATTTCTAAGATTGCCCACTCTATCATGACCCACAAAAACTACTGCAAGGTTGTATCTCCATTCTCACCCCTTTGGTATGGAAATTCACATTACTGAAATTTTCCAGTGTTAGAAGTAAAAGACTCCAGCTCACAAGGCTGAAGTAGCTCTGTCCAAAGTTGTATCTAATGAAAAACAAAGCAAACCCACTTTAAAAAAAATCCTGGTCATTCTGAAGTTGTATCTATACATAATCTTCAGATACTTCTTTTGTCTGGTCTAAGAGGAATTTTTTTGAGTCTCTATTCAGGGAAGAATCAACAACTAGTTCCATTAAACTGAAGGTTAGCTAATGTTTGTGGTCATTTTCCAGTGATTTCAAGTCAACCTTCATATATAAATGCCTTTAAAACTGTTTCTTATTACAGTAGGTCTGTGAGGTCATTCGTAGAAAGAGAACAAAGCTTTTTCTTACCATAAGGATAAGAAAAAAATTAAAAAAAATGACAGAAAATCTTGATGAGTTTTTAATTAAAAGTTTCTTATAACATTTCTTCTGAATATAATGAAACTTGGCCAATAGATTCAAAAAGAAGATACCATAAATACAAATTTTTCTTTTTAAACATCAAAAGTACCTGTGACAAATAGATCTGGGTACCATATGACCCTTGCATCACAGAAAACTGTATAAGTTTCCTAACTATTCAAGCAGATTACAAGATGTTTTAGGTGTGTAAGAGTCACAGTCTCTTCCACCTCACTTTCTCCTGAATCAGGCTGCAGACTAGACTCCAATTTCTGACCCAAGCCCTGGCCCATGCCTTCAGTTAGAGCCCAGCCCTGGTTCGTATTGTGAGAAAGGTGCTGGAAGCTGTTCCTACAGCAAGACATGTGCAGGACCTCTGGGAGGTTCTGTCTTCTAGAAGGGAAGTGACCCATGCATCTGGTCCCACATGCAGGAGCAGACCCTGGCTTTCATGCCTGCTCACTTTATTTCTTCTATACAGTGCAGACAGAACTGAGCTGTGTTACACATGACCAACTGTACTAAAATCTCAGTGGTTGCAAGTCTAAGTGTGCATGTGGTGAGTTGTATGTCAGCTTGGGGTGACTTCCCTGTGAACTGTGAGATGTCAGCACTCTGGAGCCTAATGGGCACACTGCAGCACCCAGACCTGCTGCCCCCCTTCAGCATCAGCTTTTCCTTCCCATTCCTAGGTCCAAGTTTTTTCAAAAGGTTTAATTAGTCGGAAGAGTTAATCAATGGATGGCCATTTCACACTGTTGCCAAACAGGGCAATCAGTATCACATCCATAGCTTTGTTACTTATGTGTTATCTATAAGTATTTGCCACTGGTAGTCTAAAAGTTGTCTCATCTCCCAATCCAGTGCTTGATACAGGTACCCAGCTCCTGAACAATGCAATTCAAATGCTTGCTCATCTGAGATATGTTCACTGTCCTAAATACAGCAATATTGAGCAAGGAGCTGTACTTTCTTTCATGTCTCGGTGTCTGCATCACATACCAGGGAGTAGGCAAGTAAAGGAGTCAGTCCATTTCCAAATGCATTGACATGGAATCCTCATCACAGAGAAACTCTTAAAGTCCTGTGAATGAGTTATCTATAGACTTTGAAAGTATGAAAGCACGTCAACAGATTTGTTCAAGCTGGTATTTTATGAAAAAATGCATAGATTATTGTTTCACTGGTTTATAATATCCTTTTAGATGAGACTTAATTTTTAAGTACATGTGATGTTTCTTTAAGACTAAGAGTGGGCATGAGACACATAAGAATAATTCCTCCCACTCTCAGACATTTTTAGCTTCAGCAAGCCCTTCAGTAGAGTGCCCACAACCTCCACCTTCCAGGACATCACAGATTGTACCTTTACCTTTCACGTCACTGGCAGATATAAATCAAACCCACTTCAGAGCAGACATTTAAGTACAGAGTGTATTTTTAGTTTGCAATAAAGATTTCAATTTGGGTACTGTATTGTATTGAGACAGAAATCTTTCAGCCTGACTTATTAGCCAAAATATTCCTGTATTAAAGACTAAAAACTAATCTTGCTATAGGCAAAATATGCCCAAGTATCAGGAAATGCACAGACACTCAAGAAGGAATAGGAAAAGAGATTGTGTTCCAGTGTTTCTTTTAAAAAATTGGTTTAATTCTTTTCTCCCTGATACTTTTTTTCCAAGAACACTTTTCTCAGTGGCATATTCATTTGAAGGGGCTGATCGGTACTTCTAATTGGAAATTTTTGTCACAGTCATTATTGGAAAGTTTCTATTTCCTTTTGAAGTATTGCTTATTTCTTTCATTTTTTAAGATTCTTTCACACAGACAAATAAAAGGAAAGACCAAGAGGAAAAAGATAGAGATATCTTACTAATATCTTAAGGCAAATCAGATGAATCTTAAGATTTTACTTATTGTTAAAAATATTTCAGCTGCACTTAAGGAAATGGTATATAAAGTGACATTAAATAAAAATATTATAATACACCTTCTTAATATTTTTGTTTTCTTGTTGAGGTTAGCAAATACGCATTAATACAAATACTTGGTACTAATCAGTCCTTCCCTCACTGCTCCATAACTGATATTAAGGGTTATGAATTTTTCAGCCAAAGTGGTCAAAGAATTTCAGAAAAGAAATAAAAATCATTACCCTTATTTTGCAGACAGTGCCACAGATGTGATCTGATGTTTGCAAAATTACTCCATAAATCTGTTGCAGAGTTAAGAGTAGAACCCACACCTCTCTGATCCCATCTCCCTGTCCCAGTCAGTTTTTTAATCATGTAACAGGAAGAACAGAGATGATGCATGAAGCTTCACTGAATAAACTAAAGATTCCCTCACCACATTCTATGCATTACAGATCTTGTCCTACCAAGAATGGCAAACGAAAAATGAGTTAACCTTATTAAAGAGGAAAAAAATGCCTCTGAGCATCAGAGTGCTGAGGTTTGTGTACAGTTGCATATGCAAAGGCTGATATTGGAGGTTGGTGCCCAAGGCTAATTAAAACTGAAGGCCTTTATAATTATAACATTCTCTAATTATAGGACGGATAACACTTCCACTTATGAAAAAATTAATGCCTAATTTTTTAGTGACAATGTGAAGGAAAATAAGGAAAAGTACTCTGACTATTTAATGAGGTTTCTGAAAACATATTACACTATTAAAAGAGTATTTAAGTACAATAAAGTCTTTATAAATTGCTACTATTCCATGCACTCTTCATACCTGGGAAGGGCTGGCCATGATGATGGTGGGCTTAACTCTTCGTCCAGAAGGAGGCAGGCGAGGAGAAGCTGTGAACTGATGTCTTTATTAAAGGCTCAATGCTTATGGCAGGCATCGTGGTACCTAAGCCAGGCAGCAATGAGCAAGGCAGGTGCCTGCACCTGTGGTTGTGAGTACCAGCAGAATATCATTTCTCCTAATGGAAAAGTGGTTCTCCTTAGAGAAGGTGACCAGCAAGAGAAGCTGAGTGCCTCAGGAACATGAGACAGCCATTCCCAGAAGAGCTGCTGTGCTTTTCAGCAACTGCAGGAGCACTGTGGTTCAGGAGGCTTGGTCTTGTCAGTGTTCAAGATACACAACCTCATACATGGCCTTGGTGCTCTTTCACCAGCCAACATGTTACTTCTTTCATAACCCGATGTTAACTAAGGGCTAGCTGTCTACTTGGACACATAGTGCCCCAGTGCTTTTATCTAGAAAAAAAGAAATGCCTATGCTTATACCCATTGCCAAAAGCACACTGCAGAAACAGCAGCAACACTTAGAGAGAGAGACTTGGAGTGGGGACAGAGACATCAAGACATGAGACTGACAGACAGTGAGAGGTGGAAAGGAGCCAGCTACCAGGAATTTAAGCAGCACAGATTCAAAGGGGCAATCACATCAGAAAGGCACAGAGCTCTGCTGAACCAGTTTTAGTCATGGAACTGGGACCCAGTTGTGTTGGTAACAACTAGCTCTGCTAAACCAGACCTCAGCAACCTTAGAACAGCCCTCCCCATCGCTCCTTTGTGGTTCAGAAATGCAGAGTGTTCTGAAGGCTTGTTTCCCTGAGCCTTTTCCTCTGGCAGGATATTAGTGAGCTGGCATTTCATTAACACCACGAGTGGGCAGTGATGAGGAAAGAAAGAGACAAGATGTTGCTGCTAAGGAAGAATTTTTCCATGTAATACATATTGACCAGGAAGGTTCTGTGACAGTGAATGTTATCAGAATTGATGACTGATTATCCTACTCTAGAAAATTCTTTCCTCCAGCTACATCTGATGGTCTTTTGCTAGCAGAGATATGAGACACCAGACCCAACCTTTATTTATTAAAACCATTTGTTAAAAAAATGCACAGGAAAGCAGTTGAAGAGCAAGCAACACCTTAATGGAAAATACAGAGATATAACACAAACTGGTTTATATTTTTTCAGATTGAGTTAATGGAAAAAGGCATCACTTGACTGTTTACATTCATCAGGATAACTGTTGACAGATTTTATATAGGCTATAATATCCAGCTGGAAGATATTTGCTAATTTCATTTGTAAGACAAAAGAAAAGACTAAGGTTTGAACTGATTCCCCCATTCCCCAAGGAAAACACTTTATTAAAAAATGCCACAACCATGTTAAGTTTCTGTGTAGAAAAGATTCATATGTAAACATCAGACATAGTTCTCCTGAGGGGGTTTTTAAAGTAGCTTTGAGCATGTGGTTTGACATGTTTTATTCAAAAGAATCTTCTTTAAAAAATCCTTCCAGGTACTTAATTCCTTCAGGCATCTGAAATACTGATCATGAGGACTGCTTGACTGCTTGGGAAAGTAGTGCATGTTTAGAGGCAAATCTGGTGTCTGACTCTTTTGAAAGGAGGGCATTAAGATGCCTTGCACAGGGTATGCTACAAGGCATTTTAAAAAGAAACAGCTAGTTCCTTCCAACCTGGGCAGGAGGCAGTCAGAATTTCCTTTGTTTTTCATAGATTTTAAACTAACCCTATTGTTTAGGGAAGGACTGTGAGCTACCCAATGACTAAACAATATTGTGTCTTGTCTGTGCTACACCATCTGTCTTTGCAAAGCTACTGCAATATTAGAAGTTTTCCTGTATGGTGTTTCGTGTTTTATGTATACTGTGATATCTTTTCATGGTATTAACTTAAATATTGCAATATTGTCTCCAGATTTACAGAAAAATTCTTTCCTCTTTCTTCACTTACAATCAACAGACATTGTCATATTCACTGGAAATCAGCAATTCTAACAATGGGTAGGGGCTTCCTGTAGTCCACTTGCAAGGCTTTTTCCTCATAGTGTATATAGAATATAGCCTTATGTTTCAGACAGACCAATGGACATAACTAAATTTCTGACAGTACCTTGCTGGCTGACAGATGGCAGGACAGACATTCTCTCTCATCAGGCATCTCCCATGTGACACATGGGTGATGGAGAAATGGGCAGGAATAAATGATTTTTAATAGAAATGCAAATAATCATTGTAAATCAATAGAAAAACTGGATTTTACTGACCAAGTAATATAGGGACTAAAATTCAAAATGTATTCATAACTAACTCAACACCAGAAGTCATCATGCAAGATGGTTCCAGGTACAGTCTGCCTCTGCCCAACCCCAGACAATACATCTATGACAACAGAAATATACTCTAAGTAAAAAATGGGGAAATCATTTTCTTTTCCCATTCTTAAAGATATAAGAAGAAACTCAGCAGTTTTAAATTTTAATAGAATGAATAGAGTTTTAAATGGGGCTTCACAATGGCTCAAGAAGAAGTGCAAACTATTCACTGATGGATTTAACTTGCATAAGTGTTTGACGACACATGAAGTGAGTCTGAAGTTCATCTCCATGCATATTTAAACACCTAAGGGCTTGCCTAAAGACAAGGTAGTGGGTTCATTTCCAAATTAAATTGGTCTTCTTGAATAGTTCCTCTATTTGGTCATCAAGAGCATCCCAAAAAGTTCTATTAGAGTAAAGAGGAACCTTGATTTAAAGGAGACTGACCCACACCAATGTGCATTATCCAAACAGCTTGGAATCAGGCAACAGTTTCTCCTTGAGAGTGTTCCTCTAGAAATACAAACACCTTGGAGACATCAGGGTTAGTGCTAAATTTTCACTTACTTTTACCACCCAGGACTGCATCAGCCAAGATTCTGAAACATCTTTCTCAGGAAAACAAAAAGAAACGAAATTCTTTCTCTTTGGCTTCATTTTCAACCCTGTGTATTACAGGTTCCAGCAGGGTTGGCAGGAGGGATGCTTTTGGGCCCTGATGGACACAGAATGACACATCAAAGAGACCACAAAAAAGATATACAAATCAGTGTCATTTCAATAAGCCATCAAGCATAATGTCTAATATGGAGTAAAAATCAGATTCTTCAGAAATTTGTGGGACTACCTAAAATGATGCATTAACTAACTTTCTAACAAATCATGATTTTCATTTTTTATTACTTGGAATAAAATTTCTTCTCTTGGAAGTGAGGCAAAAAATTAAGATATACACCCAGAGGAAGCAACGTCAAGTGACAAGAATACAGAGATGCTGCTTGCCACCGTAAGGGCAAAATTCATACAGCCAAAGCTCAGCTAGAGTTGAAGCTGGCCAGAAATGTGGAAGACAATAAAGAAGAGTTTTTTCAAATATATTAATGGCAATAGGCAGTTATATATAATGGCTATTATATAAATCTAATTGGCCTGTTACAGGATGAGGTCACTTTGTGAACAGGAACAGAGACAAGCCAGAGAGGTTTAACACTTTCTTTGCCTCTCTCTTTAGCATGGATGACAGACTAAAGGGATCTCGGTGCCCTCAGCTGGAGGATCAATACTGTGAGAATAGCAACTCCCAGTCAACCCTAAAATTGTATGGGATCTGCTGCTCCAGCTGGATCCCTGCAAGTCTATAGGGCCTGATGGGATTCATCCCAGAATCCTCGAAGAGCTGCCAGTGTCATTGCAAACCCTCTCTTGATTATTAAATGGTGTTGGGAATCCAGAGAGGCCCCAGATGGCTGGAAGCTGGTGAACACTGTCACAATTTCCAAGAAGGGCAAGAAGGAGGACCCTGGAAACTGCAGGCCTGTCAGTCTCATCGCAGTGCCCGATAAAGTTGTGGAGCAGATTATTCTAGGAGGTCTTGAAAAACACCTGAAAGACAACACTGTCATTGATCACAGCCAGCACAGGTTCATGAGAGGGAAGGCTATCTAACCTGATTTCCTGTCATGACATGATAACCCATGTAGCTGATCAAGGGAAGCCAGTTGATGTCGTCTTTTGGGATTTCAGTAAAGCTTTTGATAATGTCTCTCATAGGATCCTTCTGGCAAAATGTCCAGCACAGTTGGATAAACACATCATGCAATGGGTGCACAGTTGGCTCATGGGTTGAGCACAGAGGTTAATAGTGCATGGGGTGACATCAGACTGGTGACCTGTCATTAGTGGGGTTCCACAGGGCTCCATCCTGGGCTCTGTGCTCTTCAACATCTTCATAAATGACTTGGATGCAGGACTGGGGAAACACTAAGCAAGTTTACAGATGACACAACACTGGGAGGAGATGTTCACTCTCTCAAAAGAAGGGAGGCCCTGCAGAGAGACCTTGAAATATCAGAGGACTGGGCAATCAACAACCATAGGAACTTCAACAAGGGAAAGTGCTAGATTCTGCACCTGGGGTGGGACAACCCTAGATGTTCATACAGACTGGGGAATGAGATGCTGTTAAGCAGTGCCATGGAAAGGGACCTGGGGGTCCTAGTCAATGCCAAGTTGGCATGAGTCAGCAGTGCCCTGGCAGCCAGGAGGGCCAACCATGTGCTGGGAGGCATCAGGCAAAGTAGTGCCAGCCAGTCAAGAGAGGGGATTGTCCTGCTCTGCTCTGCACTGGGCCGGTCTCGCCCTGAATATTGTGTGCAGTTTTGGGCACTGCAATATAAGAAAGATATTAAGCTATTAGAGAGTGTCCAAAGGAGAGCAACGAAGATGGTGAAGGGCCTTGAGAGGAAACTGTATGAGGAGTGGCTGAGGGCACTTTGCCTGTTCAGCTTGGAGAAGAGGAGGCTGAGTGGAGACCTCATTGCAGTTACAACTGTCTTGTGAGGGGAAGAGGAGGGACAGGCACTGATCTCTTCTCTGTGTTGTGACTAGTGACAGGACCCAAGGGAATGTCCTGAAGTTGTGTCAGGGGAGGTTTAGGTTGGATATTAGAATGGGACTCTTAACCCAGAGGGTGGCTGGGCACTGAACAGGCTCCTCAGGGAAGTGGTCACAGCACCAAGCCTGACAGAGTTCAAGAAACATTTGGATGATACTCTCAGGCACATGGTGTGACTCTTGGGGATCATCCTGGGCAGGGCTAAGAGTTGGACTTGCTGATCCTTGTGGGTCCCTTCCAACTCATCATGTTCTCAGATTCTGTGATTGTATAATGAATTAAATTGCCAGGCTTGGTGGACGTAGAATGTAAGTCATTTGCTTCAGTAGTTGTTGTAGTACTTATCCCAATACTGAGATCAACACAAAAAAATATTCCAAGCAAATGAAACAGAAATGTTTCTTTTTAGAGCTTGCAATTCAGTATTTTAATATCATTTGTATTACTCTTAATATTAGCTTGGCATTTCAGAGGCAAATATGAGGGTTGTCTTTTTTATCATTTCTCAAGGCAGTAATCCAATTCCACATGAGCTGTAATTACCTGCACTAAAGGGATGTAGATTATTACATGTGAGAAATCAGTGTGAAGGGATGGCTAGTCCAGCAGGATTTTTTTTCAACTGAGAAGTTAGAAAGGTCATGGGCATTGCAATCTGATGGGGACCATCTTTGTTTTGTAGGTTTGCATTCATATTCACCTTTTGAACATGAAAAGGTCTATTTTTTTCCACAGAGAGGAAAGGTAGCTATTCTGCATGTTTTTCCATTAAGGGGAGCTGCTCTGTATGAACAATTAAACCAAAAATAAATAAAGTCTATTTCTATCTGGGAGCACAATCAAGTCAAACACCAAACACATAGTCAAAACAATGCCCTTTGAAGGCTGGCATAACTCCAGAAAAAAATTACAAAGCAAAGGATATACACTTTTGAACTGTGTTGAACAAAGTATAAAATAAAAACCTCTAGAATTCACATAACAGCTATGTTTGTTTTGATCTGAACTTTTTTAATCTCTACTCAAAAGTAAAGATCTGTTGAAAATGAAGTGATGGCACAAGAGAGTTACAAAGAAGCAACTGAGAGGTGTCACTGACACTGTTCAGAAAAAAACATTCCAGTTATCAGGAATGAGCCTACTGGAAAAAATAAATATGATGATCTGAAATCGCTCAAGCTTCCATGTTTACCCTTCATGATAAAGCTTAGAAAATACGATTTTTTTATTACTACGTAATAACCAAAATAAAATGTAGAAACTCAAAAGACGAAAATAGGAGAAAAAAATTTTCATAAGAAAAAGAGTATGCAAAAGCAGTTATTCACTCCTTTAAATCCCAGAATCCCCAAATTCAGGAAGAATGGGTTCCTGTATATCTAAAAAGCAGTTTCAGAATTTGTCATACTTGGCTTATTCAATTCCACTCCCAGTAGATCTTCCAAGAATTACGTGAATGCCAGCAGAAAACCAGCTGCTCATGAACTGCTAAATGACCAGCCATGGCTGCTTGGGTCTTTCTTTATTAGGATGGAAAGAGAAAGGAAGTTCTAGAAGTACATAGCTAAGGCTGTGGATACTATACAGCTTGACAATTTTAGTGATGTTCCCCCCAGCCCCCCAATACACAGGTTTAGTTTATCTTTTTTCTTTTTTTTCTTTTTTTTTTTTTTTAGTTACTTTTAAGGATAATTGCAGGTCTCTGTGAGAAGAGTTTGACTTCTAAGATGATCAAGGAAATTCCTAGCCTGAAGAACTTACCAAATGTCAACCCCTCTCAAGTCACCAGCACTTCAGTGCTAATGCTGTTAAAGGTCTCTGTTGAGACAACATACACATTATAGTGTTACAGTTAATGTGCAATCATTGATTGATATATGACAGATCTGCAAAGTCCTAACAGTTTTCTGTCACGTTAGTGGCATCACCAAATCTCAGTCGAATTCTGATGAAGTTTGAAAAAACACTGTCACTCTGGAATATTACCATCTGCTAAGGGAGGACGTACGCTGCAATGTAGTGAAAGAAATGAGTTCTTGGTTGTCAGTTTTAGTAGTTGCCCTACAGACACTGGAAAGGCAATGACTGAAATTTATTACAAGTAAATAATTATGTATGCAAATTTCTAGGATAATTGAAAATAGTTTTTAACTCCTTTTGAGATCATGTGTGAGTGAAAACCTAAAAATTGATATTTGCATGGAAATATAAAAAGAACTTGAAAAAAATAACAGATACTAGGGTGAGAGTTGAGAAGCTGTAATAATTTTTCAGATAGAATTGTCTGAATATCTAATCATTCACCATCTTATTTAAGTTCCCTTAATTTATCTTTCTTCTAGTAACCAATATCCCCATATTTTCCCAGTGTTGACTTCCTTGGAAACTTCTTAAGCAGTATGACATGAATATACAGATAGGACTCAAGAGGACTCTGAGTAATTAGTGGGAAAATTCACATTGAGAGCTACCTTGCAGAGCTGGCACTGTGCTTGGCCACTGCCCACCTTTCACTGCATTATAAACCACGTTTTTTCCCGCAAGCTCAGTTGTTTCTTCTTGAAGTTTTATGAGTTTGCTGAGGATTTGAAGCAAGATTTTATCAACTAAAAAAATAATTTCTAACGAAACAAAATAATGACCAAAAAAAGTCTCCAGGAAGAGCCTCTGGATTTCTCACAATTTTCATTATTAAATTTTGTAAAAAAATCATAAATTGTAGAATCATAGAATTATTTGGGTTAGAAGTGACCTTAAAGATCATGTATTTCCACACCTCTGTCATGGTCAGGGACACCTTTCACCAAACCAGACTGCTCAGAGTTCCATCCAACCTGGCCTTCAACACTTCCAGAGATGGGTCAGTCACAACTTCTCTGGGCAACCCGTTCCAGTGCCTCTCCACCCCCACACTGTCTTTGTATTGCAAGAGTTTAGTGGTCTGTTATGACAATATTTTGTTAATGAAAAATACACCCATTGCTATCACTCACCATAAATGAAACCTCATAATCTATCTGCTGACATGATGACTTACATTGTCTGCTTCCATCGTTCAGTGTGGTGTCCATCTCCCTTTGCAATGCAGTTAGCAGAAGTACTTTATGTTAACTCCTCTTGTAGCTCAGACAATGGGACTCTGAAACTGAACAACCATAGGATGTGGCAGGTGGGTTTGCCTGTGAAGGGGCATCTCAACTGTGTTGCAAAAGAGAACAGTGGAACTACTGTTTTGAGCCATGTCCGGATTTGTGGGAATGTGTATTTCCTCAGCCTCAAATCATACATTGCTTTCTAGAACTGCAGAGATAGATCATTCTGCCCTGGTTATATGAGCAAGAGTAAAAGCTCACACAGCAGTTAGAGAACATGTTAAACAGCACTGAGCGATAAACAACAGTGAGCTTGTATTTACACTGAGGAGCAGAAGATGCACAATTGAGATTGCCTTGTTTTTTCATTTATTTGGGGTCAAGTGCAAAACTAAAGGCAAGCTTCTAGACTGTGTCTCTTGGAACTGTACTTTGCCTTGAACTCAGTGGTGTTGCTAGGAGCAAATAAACACGTCTTTGCTTAGTGTAGATCTACATCCTACAGCAAATGTCTAGAGGAAGATGAGGTGCTTTCATGATTTTAGAGAAGAGAGCCTGAGGTCTGCATAAAATAATATTTCTGATTAAGCCAAGCTTATTTTAATATTTTTAAGCATCTGAGAGTACTACACATGCATGTAAACAGAAAAGGCTCTGCAAACATACATTGATTCAGCATCTCTCCTGTGCATGTGATACCGAATCTCTGGTGTACACATGAGAGCACAGTTATGAGACAGACCTGCAGTAGGTATAACACTTCTAGCATCCAGCTCTTGACACTCTCTTTATAAAAGGTCTAAGGACCTTCTTCTCTGACAGCATTTGGACTTTTTGTCACTATGCCAGTACAGCTCTCTTATGCTACCAGAGACCCCTATACTGCTGGAAATGTACTATGAAAATAAGGGAAATACTGCTGGAAAAGCACTCTACCTGACTGCTTAGACTGTGGAGGTGCCCAATTATTTACAGATCTCACCACAAACAGGTACACTCCTATGGCTTTAATTTTTTATCCTAATTTTTAAATTGTACTCCTTCTTTAGAAAAACACCTCTGAAGAGCCGACTTGACTGGGACAACTTATCTACACCACAGTTTACCAGACTAGCTAGCCAGCTCAAAGCACAGCTGCTCCTGGGTGCTCCCTCCCTGGGCATGGGGCAATGATTTCAGCAGAAGAGAGCCTGTAACTGCTCAGCTTACCTCATTCAGGAAGGTAACTAGCAGAGGTCTCTCCACCAACGTGCAGTCACCTGCACTGGGAAACTACCTACTGCCTCAAGTGTCCAAGACTTGCATGTTGACCAGGTCTCATTTTACCTGTTTTAGCTTCTACAAAATCTCCTATTCTCTGCTGCTTTAGATTTTGAACCACTCTGAGCATGGAATTTCTCTAATCAAAATATAATAGGTAGGAGATGAGGGCCTTGGTTTCAGTCAAAAGGTCTGAGCTTTAAGTTATAGGGGCTTTATAAGTTACAAAGTCGTAGGCTACATGAGCACGTGTGAAAGTGCGGGCCTATAAAGATATTTGCACAGACACAGATTTGTAAATACACAAATAATTGATTTTTTTTACATACTGTATGTACACAATAAGAAATTTTAGTTAGACATCTAAATCAATACTTATCATATCTGACTCTCTTCATGAGCAAAGAAGAGAAATAAGAAATGCTCCAAAACCAAACCCCATCCAGCTGCATTATGCTGTGGAGTGTTTTATGATGAAATCATTTTTTAAAAACTGAAGCAGTTTAGAGACAAAAAAGGTAGACTGCAATGAATCATATGCAATTTGTAACAAAAACTGAAACAGTCCCAAGGTCTTTAAGTATGATGTTGCACTTATACTGAATCTCCTCAATTTCAAAATTCACCACAGCAGACTGTCCCTAACATTGTATAGGGCTGTTATTTCAGTGTTCCCATAAGAGGTAATCATTTTCCACATGCTGGAAACATTATTGTAAAAATACTTTCTACATAAATACTTCTGTGTGCATTTGACTTCGAAGAGTAAAAGCAGTCAGAAAAACAGGTTTTGTCTTAGGTTCTTTATCAGTATGTATGTCTCACTAATGAAGTCTTGCTTAGCTGCATTACCAACCAGGGAGGTTTCTAAGAAACCATGAACAAGATGTTCTACAAGGAGTTCAGAGCTTGGTGAAGTGCCCTCAGATGCAAAGAAGCTCTGAGGAAATCTGATTTGCAAGGGTGCATGGAAGAGAGGATAGCAGGGAGAAAAGAGATGGAAATAACTGGGGATCAGGGAAAATATTCTTTTCGCTATTATTTCTGCCAAAAGGCACTCTTTCTGTTCCACTTGCTAACACATCCTTTAGTGAGAAGGACCCTGGCACATTTTCTTAAATTCAAACAAGCAAGATTCATGCCAGAAAGATTTGTATGCATGGGAAAAGTAAATTTCATTCCATGAAACAAGTAACAATGTGTATATTTATTTTTCTGGTATTACAGTGCTTTCTTTGGTTATTAATTCCTTCCAAAGTGATATAAACTACACTGAAGAACACAAAGGGCTCTTATTCTGGACTAGTGGCCATGAGGAAGCTAAGTGCAGTGGTTTACCACATTAGCATTCACCAGCTCTCCACTCTGTCTCTCTACTTGAGGTAAATGCAGCATAGGCAGGACAAAAAGCAGGGCCTGGTTTGCACTAGTCCACAGTACAGCACAGTGTTTTAGTGGTTATATATTAAGACACCAGCTCGTGAAAAGGAAGAGGGTGCCAAGGCTGGAAGATGAATGGCAACATCCTAAAGCACTGCACTGGCTGCTCGGTGAGCACAGGCTCTTGCCTCAGCAGCATGCACATGCCAGCATTGCATGAACACATCTATGTGATTCTGTTACAGACCTTATCATATCTCCTGGATGCATTGATGGGTTGGCATGTTCTCAGGCATCCCCCCACTCCTCAGAACAGAGCTCACCCAGGGAAGTGTCTCTTAAGGCCATCTAGGAAAGAGATCTGTAAGTACCTGAAGGAGGAGGAACAGCCTAAAATCATGGGAAAACCTCCATGTACTGATGGGTTAGCTTCATGATGTAGCTCCCCTAACTCCTTTCGGAGAGTAGAGATTATGACACAAAGGTGCCACAAACAGCAAGGAATACTAATTGGGGTAATCAGAAGAAATGGTGTAGAATGAGATATTCTGCATAGAAATGCGAATATATTTAAAATGAGGAGTGCCTTTTGGGTCCTTGGCATTATTAGTGAAGTGTTCATCACCTTGCTATAGGAAATTATCCGAAGTAGATCAGACCTGCCAGATACAGCAGCTTTGAAACTCACTACAATCTGAATTCCAGCCTGTTCATTCCACTTGGAAAGCCTTAAAACTAAGGATTAGGGTGAAAAGGGGTGTCATTTATGAGCTTCCATCTCTCTGGACAGAGTGAAGAGGCAATGACCACCTGAAGCCCAGAGCCAAGAGGGCAGGCTGGGAGCCAGCCAGTAAGTGCTGCAGGGGCTGAGGCAGGCGAGATTCAGAGCGTGCTCAATGCTCAGAACAACAGCACTGATGTTACAGACCAGCTGAGGCCTGTGGATTGGATGGAGTCTGAATTCAGAAGGTTAATAGGAGGGCATAAATTAAATAAATATTCATACACACTCACAAATAAAACCAAAAGCAAAAGGAGTAATAAAAGGCAGAGAGGAACACCAACATCCGGGAATATAAGTTTGAGATAGATGATTGTTCAGCCCTGGGGATCATGTTTCATCAACAAAAATGTCAAGTACTTTAGTCAGAAAAACATAATATTTCCTTTGGGAAAGCAAGTATAAATGAGTTTTGTATTATCTCATGACAACCAGAACTTTTTTTGGAAAACTAACAGAGAAATTTAGGACTCTGATCCTTTCTATATTCTTTTACCATGCATCCCTACTTGAAATTAATTTTAGCATTGATACTGCTGATTGCTGCTTTACAAGTATCTCATTACAGCTTTGGTAGATGGAACTGCAACACCTAATACAGAGTTCAGTTTATTCCTTGTTTTTGCCCTTCCTATTCTCCTCACATGCTTCCAAATCAGTAAACAGGATTTTCCAGACTGGTTTATAAAATATACCCTGGAAACACTGAGATGTTTTCTAATCCAGCGGTTTCACATTAATATAGATTTGTTTCTAAGCATTGGGCAATGCTATTTTAAAATAACACCAAACCTAATGATTAATGTTGAAGAAACTGCTGTGAAGAACATGAGTGTTTCCTGACTCAGTAAAATCTTCTGCAGAGCTCAGTGAATCTTAGTTAGCAGTTTTCTAGTACAATTCTATACTAGTCTCCCACACATTTGTAGGGAGAGTAGTAAATAGGGAGGAAAGGAAAATGCCACTGAAATCTAAGTCCAGTATACACATAACATCTATCAGACACACAGTATTGCTGGACTTAGTTCCACATTTGTCAAAACAGAGAAAGAAAAGCAGCCTGTTTTTCCAGATAGAATTAGCCTTGATCTTAAATTACATAATAGACCAGTTTGAAACTCAGACTATAGTTGTGAAGCAAAAAATAGATCTGCTGGAGTAGTTTGCAAAACCTAGCATCACCAGATTCACCCATCTCTAATTTAAACCTTCCCCCTATCTACAACGGGGGAAAATTGTGTGTCTTGGAAGTGCCTTTCCTCTCACTGCTTGTTAAGTAGATTGCCTTCCTGCCTCAGGCAACTCTTGGATTATGTCCACTGTCAAACAAAGAAACCGTCTGGCACTCAAGCTTGACCACTTGCATTCTTCAAGTGGTCTAAAGACTTTCTCATCTGGAATTTTTCCATTCTGTTCTGTAACATCTGAAGATATTTTTTCCTTCCCTCCCTGCCATATGTCACACTGGAATCAAGATGCCAATGTAACAAAGATATTTGATCAACGTTACATAAATGTTAACATGGGGAATTTCTAGTTTAGCAGCATCAGCCAGAGCATGATGGAGGAGTTGATTTCACTGGAACTTAGTAGAGGAAGCCATGAAAAAATCCTCTGCCTTCATGACAAGGAAAGGAGTTTCCTTTAATTTAAAAAAAAAAAAATTGCAATTCCTTAAACAATTCCAAGCTTAGAAAGAAATTTTATTAAATTAACAAAAATCATTACTGCACTGGAAATATAAAGCATTAGCTTTGAAAAATAAACTAATTGAAAGGTTTTCTCAGAGAGAGAAAACATCCAATTTTTCCATGGTTACAAGATCAACTATATTTATTTAAATTTTTTAATTAAATATACTTATTGAATACATTCAGGCTTGGTACAACTGAAACACTCATAACTATTTCTGTAAGTATTACCGCAAGAGAATTAATCCCACAAATAAAACTACAAATTTAAATTTTTAGCCCATAGCCTTCCATTTAGATGAAAGATACTTTGCACATGAAAATGAACAAAGATAAGAAGTAAACAGGAACTTATGAGGGAAGGCAACAGTAAAAGATTCAGCATGCTCCTTGGAGTAGGGTCCTTCCACTGTGGCAACAGGCAGGGACAGAGGAATTGAATTTTGAAGGAGAGAAGCCTTGTAAAAAACCTCAAAGGAGCAAGTTTAGGTGTCCACATGAGACATGTTTCTCAATTTCGGGAACAATGCTGTAAGTAGCTGCCCAAAAGAAATCCAGCTTATAGTCTGTTATGAACAACATCATTCCTTGTTACTGCCTGGCAGTCCATAAACCAGCAGTTTTGTTATTTTATGTTATTTTGTTATTTTTTGTTGTTGTTTCTAAAACTTCTCACTTTCAACTTTACTGTCACCTGTACCTTGCCATGCATGCTTTCATTCCCATCAGCTTTAAATGGATATGAGCCACTATCTGCAATGCACAGGGAGAAACTGCGCCCATCCCACCACGTGAGGTGTGAGAAGATGCTGGTCCAGCGCCGCATCAGGCACAGATTCTGCAAGAGCTGTCTGTTCCTGCCCTACAGCTGTCACTTGCCAGCATGGAAAGGTGAGTGCTGGTGATTTACACCTGTCTCAGCCTTCTGATCTGCACTGCAAATGTCAGACCTTGTCTCTGCAGTGCCTGTCCAAGAGAGCCCAGTGGGATCTCTAGGTGTTACTGCAAGCACATAGCTGGGAATGCATCCTGACTCCTTTTCCCAGCCACAACCCAAAAAAGGAGGAACCCATCTTCATGGCAGAGCCAAGCTCCTGGGAGAGCACTGGAAGCAGACTTCCCAGGGAAGCCAGGTGCTCCACACATCACTCCTTCAGCCATCCAGGTAGAACAGAAAGAAGGATCTTGCCTCTCCCATGAGGCATGACAAGAACACTGTACCAGAGAGGTGTCCCAATGGGTAGAGAGACAGACATCAATGTGCACGGCCACAATCAATACCCACTTTCTATTTGTCACACAGCAGAAAAACACCACAGAGACTTGATGGTGAGAAAGATGTGAAAGCTGGAAGTGAGTGGGGTAAATGCAGTTTTGCTGCTAATGGATCAGCAGGGGATATGCAGTGAGGTGGTTTTAGCTCTGCTTTGCCTTTGATGAAATAACATCTGGGGAAGCAATGTTCTCACTGATTCATAAGCTGCAAATACTGTGGAAATACAGATTTACTCCCATCACTGAAGTATTTATTAAGTTTCTGCAGAAGGCAATAAAATAGCAATGAGAGTTTGTCTTTCTAAGATAGCTCTCTTCCTTTTAACTTGTACCGAAGGAGTGACTTTTGTGTTTATCTTCATTGCAGCTCCAAGCATTCTCTCTAGTGAAAAAGAAAGATTTCCTTACTAAACTTATTTGAGTACCAACAGCATAAGCTCATTCAGCCCAAACTGTCATTCAGACCCAGAAGATTTTGGACTGCTAAAAAGGACATGAGTAAGGAACAAAGTCATCTTTTCTGTTCCTTTCTGAAAAAGGTGGTCTCCAAGTTTTTCTTTAGTTTATCCAGAGTCAAGGGCTTATGTACAGTTAAAACATAAATTCAGTGCTTTCACTTAGATATATTAGATTTACGATACATCCCAAGGCAATGGTATAACCTTTTCTAGATTTTTTGGCAAGTTTACTTTGCTTCATTTGGTCCTTAATTGGGACAATAAGAATTTATCTGACCGCTGAACTGAAGAACGGCTTTTCAGGAGGTATGAGCTCCCAATAGTTTAATGGAAACCCACATTTCCTCCAGGCTCCTGAAATCAGGCTTTCAGATTCAGACGAATCATTTGTTTCTTGATAATTAGCTCAACTCCAACTCACTGTTCATATATTTTTTCTTTTTTTATCATTGTTTCCTGCTACTGTGTTGCACAACCCATAATCCAGTTTCAAGTTTTCTTTTCCCATGAATAGGGTGGTTTTCAAACTACTGTTTCAACACATCACCCCATCACTAATGCATTTCTTGTTTTGCTCCATTTTCATTTTCTCATTCCACCAATAGAATAATTGTTAATTTATAATGAGCCCACGTTCAAATTCCATTATTAATAAAAATCAAGTGTTATCTGGCTGGTACTTGTTATAGCTCAGAGAAGGATAAAAGTAGGTTGTACAAATACACCACTGAGGAAGGGAAAGAGAAGGAAAAGTGCCATCACAATCAAAAAAGATGATGTGAACTTCATTTGTAACTGCAGTTGTCTGTGATAATATTTACCCACACATTACCTGTAAGCCAAGTTATAATGGTGCAGGACTCCGAAATAAGGATTCAGCATGAGTTTCCTATCAACTCCTTGTGACGGAAATCAGCCTAATTACTTGTCTTTTCTGACTTTCTCATACTTATCTCAATGTTGTTTACATTGAGATTTAAGGCAGCAAGGTAGCTTATCACAGAACTGGGTAGAGAACACCAAGGACACCTGTGCAGCTCAGATCAGAGGAGAGGAGAGCAGTTCAGTGCCACAGGCAGGCAGGCTGTCAGCAGCAGCACCAGGGGTCAGTGCTTGGGCTCAGTCTTTGTGCCAAGCCTGCATGGGCTCGCCAGACCCCTTATGCAACCACTGGCACTGGCTGAGGACAGATGTCCATCATGAGCTGCTGTTGGGCACTGGGACGAACCACAAGTGCACCTACACAAACAGTCCCATCTCAGCTTTGCTGGAACTTCACCCCAGCAGCTCCCAGACCAGTTCCCCTTCAGCAGGTCCTTAGCCACGTAAGCATCAGAATACATCCTGATAAGTGGCTCATCCCAGGACATAGGAGGAAAAAGGGTGTGATATGATCGTGCCATTGTTAAATACCCTGAAACTAATGGAAAGGCAACAGAGTTGAGAAGTATTAACATGAGTAGAGTGGCTAAGCTTGAAAATAGTATATGATACAGTTTTGTGCCAGGTACAAGGTTCAAGGTCTATGCTGGGCCCCATGTTTCTATAATGTACCTAAATGGCTTATACTTTATTACTAATAATGGAATTAATAGAGAGGTTCAAATGAATAAAGTGCATTTAAAGAAAAAACAAGCAATAGTAGAGTCAAGGGGAAGATTAGTAGTATTTCAGGATTTTTCTTACCTTGAAATCTGATCTTTAAAAAAAATAAAAAAAGACTGCATAAAGCTCTGGAAAGCCTGCTGTAAACAGCAAAAGGAGTAGTGGACTGAATACGGTTCTACATTCCCTCTGCTTCTGTGAGAGTACTGTATGGATTCATGCAGGAAGTGGGAGATAGTAATTGCCAAATCACCATATTTATAAGCCTTCCCAAATAGTCAGGGGTTTGTGAGGTACTACCAGTGAACCCAGCAAGTCAAATCATAAGGCCATAAACACATAGTTTGGGATCATAGTGGTGACTTCTGCTTTACCAATCCATTTTCCAGATCTGTTTTATGAGTGCCATTTGTTAGATTTATGAGTTCTATTTGATTACAGCCTCTGGACCCTGTCATGCGGAGCTTGATTTTATCAAGCAGAGAGACTATAAGGCACACTAAGGAAACAGGTCATAGATAGAAAATGATTTCTCATTAATACTGTTGTTCTTATTTGTGAGAGTTTTTCCTGTTTTGGAAAAGGGATGAGCAGAGAGGGAATTTTCAGTAGTCTGGGATACATGAAAGCATTATAAACTTCAAGCCACTTTTCTCAAATTTTCTGAAAGAGTGACCACCCTCACCCAGCTTTTTGGTTCTTCTTTTTCTGTCTCAGATGCCTTCCTTTGAACCTCCTTTTGTGCCTGTGCTCCTCCTGAGTTGGCAGAAGCTCAGTTCCTCCAGGGAAGGAAAGGAAGAACAGTCTGTCATTACTGGATGTGAGCATAAGCATTCATTTCCTCATCCAGTGAAGTATCAAGCTGCTGCCAACTAACTCTACATCTTCCAGTATTTTGTGACCTCCTCTGAATCTTCATTACTTTCTTCAAATCTTTTTTTGTGACTCTTTACTGATTGTGACCAGAGTTGGAAAAATGCAGATGTGACATAAATGTGAGAAGAAATGTGCACAGATATAACTGTGAAGAATGTTTATGACCTGGCAGAAGAGACCAAGTTTAAAGGCACAGGTGGCAGCACAAGTGAAAGAGTTCACAGGTGCCAACGGCTCCCCATGAAGAGTATCTGGGCACACAGGGCACTGCCAGGCACTGCCACAGCCTGGTTCTCAGAATTCCAAGAAACAGAGTGACTAGTTGCAGAGGAAAGGTTATACTATTACAGAACAATAAGAAGGTCTAGAGCAAGTTTATAAAATATTAGATTCATCAAGAGACTAACACCCGTGAAAGTGCATTAAAATAGTTCCTCAGTACACTGGAAAATTGGACATATAATTTACTAATCAACCTTATTCTGGGCAATTTCATCCTTTGGTCTTCTGCCTCTAACACAGTAATTGCCTAGTGATGTAATTGCCAATAGGTAAAATAAAATATTAAACATATATTGCCTTTCTCATGCAGTAAGGCTTCTATTAGGTCATAATAATGTATTATTGTCAGGTAGCTTTCACAAGACCTATTAAACAGGTTAAGTCTGTGAGTTGAAAATAAGCTACTTTTTAAGGTTTCCAGTTTGCAATGAATGCCTTTTCACCTCATTATATGGCTGTGTTTCTCACCCTGCTTTGGAGTTTTATAGAGAACAGCATGGGCTCAGAGGCAAATAAAACAATGATTGCTTTGGTACACTCCCAGGTAAATAGTTCTTTTGTTAGGAGGCAGCTAAAACTAAAACTTGACAGTCTTTATCATATGAAAGTATGAAAATGAAAGCACAGGAAAATGTATAGGATAAGAAAAACTGACTCTTCTGCCCTAAGATTTTCCTAACTCACACATTTTTACTAGAGAAAGAGAAGGAAGAGAGAGTTTCAGACAACTTGAACAAGGCTTTTGAACAGATGTATTTCATAAACTGAAAGGAATGGTGCAACATTTTCCTAGTGTTGAACCAAGGGCACTGATCCAACAGAAATAGGGCTTTCTCCATTCAGCACGTATAGAGGGAGGGAGTGCTTGTTATAGGTGTCATCTTTTTACCACAAAAATACATACTCTGAGTTAGTAGGTAAGAGAGAACTTTTGGAGTATCTTGAAGGGGCATAAGTGAAGTTTCACAATAATTGCCAAGACACTTTCCAATGTATGGCCCTGGAACTTAAGACATAGAAAAGATATTCTCTTAGGCTGGCATGTTTTCTTTTTGTTTTCCCTGCTTTGTAACTGATGTACAAGTCTCACTGTGCCATCTTTGTAACTCTCTTACAGGTGACACTGAGCCATCACCTCCTTTGCTTCTGATATGTTCTTGTATGTTGAACCTCCTCAGAGTATTTTGTTCCTGGATCCTTGTTTTGGACTTTTTATTGTTGTTTTTTAATGCTGGGGACCGTTAAAGGAAAAACAAACTCTCTAGATTTTCCATCTGGAGAAACAAAGTTCCAAAACCATATATTAAAAGAAGAAAGAACTTCCCAAATGTCAGTGACTGCAGTAATACGTCACATATTGTGCAAATGTTGTACTTTAAGCTTTTAAACAGAGCCATTAGAAAATGCAGCTTTTAGTGCTGACTTTACTGTAATGTGCAGAATGCTTTGTAATCCTTGAGAGGAAAAGCAATGCAATGTTATTTTATATATCTTTTATCCTTAAGCCATCAGCCTGTTTACACTGGGACTAAGTGTTATTATTTACATTTATTGTGTGATGAGCTCAGGTGCAGACAGGCTAAGTGCCTCACTGAAGGGCACACAGCAGTCAGTGAGAAAATCAGAACTACTGACCACTGGGTACCTATGCTATACTTCCCACAGCATATATATTTTGTCACTTGTCAGCTCATTCTTCACCAGAGATTCTGTGTTTAATGAGGCATTTTGCACAGAAAAAGATTTGGTGACATGGAACACTGCTCATTTTTCTGTGTATGCTGAATAAAAATACACATATGTGATATGATCAAGTAGAGATATGCCAATACATAGGTTAAAATGAATAGTGTACTTGCAAATTCAGTTTCTATTGGCTCGATGAAGCATTGGCTCATCCTCTTCTGTGAAATCTATGTAAAGTACCATAACTGAAGTAATTATTTATTTCTTATTTGTTTTGAATTCTTATCAATAGCCTAGAATAGGAACCTTCGGCCCTGAAGCTTCAGCCCCAGTGACTTGATGGCAAGATCACTGCAACTTTTGTTCAAAACAGCTGACCCAGGGGTAGTCAAAGTGGTGACACCTTTAAAGGCAAAGCATTCTTCTGGGGAGGAAACAGGGCATGCCTGTGTTTATTCTGTGGCCATGAAAAGAGCTGTGATTCAGGGTAGTGGATGCAGGACTGCTGTCTTCTTGAGCACTTGGAGGGATTCAGTTCCCTCCTGAAGCTTCACATGGAGCCAAGCTACCCCATCTTCAGGCAGTTGCCTTGAAGCTGTACTGTTACATTGAATCTGTACTGAATTACCATCCAAACTAAAGGAGAATGGGTAGGTGGCTGATGGCCTGAAGTCTCAGAGAAGCTCTCAGGAAGGCAATATTGCATTTAATAGATCATTCTTTATTAAATCTCATGATTCAGAGAATCTGAATTAATCTGTTTGATGTTGCCATTCCTGTGACTTAGGGTGGCTAAAGGAAATTCAGTCACAGAGTCTGAGATTATATTTAATCCTTTCAATCAAATCATGCTTGAGCACTAAATTATTTAACAGAAAGAAGCTGTTTAGTAAAAAGGGCTATTGTTACATGGATATGGATATATCCCTCATATGCTGTTTGTACAAGATTTGCTTCAGGTTCTGACCTCACAGGAATTTTAACTTCATCCTTCAAGCATTAACCAGCTTTTGCAAATACAGGCCAATGCTTCTATACCAGAGCTGACACAGAGAAGCATATTTCAGTTGGTACTAGGTTACAAAAATGTCTGGTGTTGTGAGAACTCACATAACCAAATTAAAATAGAAAATCGGAATTAAATTTATTCTTAACTGCTCTGCTCTATAGGTATTGTTAAGATGCTGAATTCAGAGAAGGCCCTCAAGAACAGTCCGATTTTAAGAAAAATCTGTCTTGCAGAGAGACTGGTAAGAAAAACACTTTGAAATTCTTCAGTGGAAAGAGTAGAGGAGATCATGCCATACTATACAAGTAACTGCATGGAGAAGAGATTCCCCCAATAGACTGTCCTTTGTGCCTGTGGTGGCAGAGGAAGATTCAGTGGTTAGAAACTAAACCTAGAGAATGGCTGTCACTCTCTTCCTCTGCCAAATCATCCCATGGACACCAGTGTGTGGACTGCATTTGCAGAAGTCCCCACTGTATCCTATCCAGTGTGCCACAGGGTAGGGGAAGACAGGGAAGGACAACCTCAGGGGCTACAAGAGGCCTCTAAAGTCTGAATGGTCCCAGCCTTGAAGTCCCATTTCTCGTGGAGCACTCAAAGATCACACACACATCCCTAAGGAAGTATGGCATGGATTTTCTCACACATTTTCATGCCATATTTGACAAAAATGTGAGGTAGTTCTATACATCCCAATATGTGTTTGTTTGTGTAACCCTGGTTCCTTGGTCCTATAACTGTCACTCTCATCCTTTGCCAGTTTTTCCCCTTCATTCTCCTACAGTGTTACCTTCCTTTGATCCATGTGTCTGGTAAAGAACTCTCTGTGCCTACTTGTGTATGAGTCTGGGAGCATTTCATGGGAGGTATAAAAGGAATTGCAGCAATAAAACACAAGTCTTCCCTCCACTAGTGGGAGGAAGCCAGGATAAAAAAATATTTGAGGTTGCTTTTTTTACATGTAAAAGGCTCCTTTATAGTGTGGTAAATCAGGGACATCTGTCGTAGTCTGGCTACCAGACACTGCAGTGGCAAGAAAGGAATCTCCTCTCTCTTCAAGAGAGTAATCTGGGCATTTAAGGGCAAGAGAAGGAAGTTATCTGAAAGAGAGGCAAGTTAGAAAGGGGAGGGATGAGAGATGAGAATTTCAAGGGGATTCAGAGGCATTGCTGCTAAAAGTTATCATGACTACTGGAGGCACTGTTGTATGGCTTGGTAGAAGAGGGGAGAGCAATGGATACAGTCCATCTTGTAGTTCAGTACGGTTTTCAATACTGTTTCCCATAATATCCTCATAGAGAGCTGATGAAGTATGGGCTGAATGAACCAACAGTGCGGTGGATTGAAAACTGGCTGAATGACCAGGCCTAGGATGTGCTGATCAGTGGCACAAAGTTTAGTTGGATACCAGCAATTAGCAATATACCCCAGAAGTCAATACTGGGTCAAATCATCTCTGTTTAAAAAGCACATTTTACCTCAGGACCATAAATCCTATTTCACTACATTACACCATAACATGCAACTTTACTGCTGATCACCATTTCAATATGTATTATGAACAGACTATAAAAAATATTTTGTCGATACTGCTAAAAGTCTCCCACAGTTTTCCATGGAAGGTAAGAAATTTGACGAGTTTTTATAAAAAAAGCATCAGTCTAGCTGATCTATTTGTACTACAGTCCATTAATAAAATCCATCACAAAGTACTTTCCTATTCATCTCACCAGTGTTATCATTGCTGTTTAATGCATTTATATAGCAGCAAGATAGGTATTTGTGTTTTATTACCATTTTAACATCAAAGCCTGAACTGACTGCATTGATTCCACTGGTTTTGGTATTGCATATTTTTCACTAGTCTTATCAGAAAACAAAAAATACTTCAGCTGATATTGTGAAGTGCCCTGTGCAAGAGAGCGCATTTTAAAAAATTCTTATGTGGTACTCAAAAGCTCTTCATATGCAAAGAGCTTGAGCTGACCCTCAACCCTTGTTGCAGAAAGGAAAAGATGCTATCACTTTCAGAGACTTTAAGATCTCCCTGGAGATGTGACCATCTTTTCTGGGTACATCATCTAGCATAACAGAAGCACATTTTGAGATAAACAACTTCAGTAATGATACAATAATCATACTTCATAAGCAAGGTAGTTCTTCCAGAGTAACATTTGTTTTCACGTTAGTTTCACCCCTATGATTCTTAAGGGAATTGAAAATCTAAGAGTTTCTACCAATTGCAAGTATATTTTAATTTCTCCTCACCAGAGAAAAGTGAGGCATCCTACCAGTGGAACCTCCATTTTGGAAATCCAGACATGAGAGATTCAGGGTGCTTGATTCAGAGAATTAACCTAATTAACGTAAAGTTTAAGACTGCACTTTTCTCCTTAGGTCTGGTTTTGAGATAGAATTTGATCCAGAAAATGTTTCTGCCACTCTGATGCTCCTCAGATAAGCCATTTGTTTCTTTCTACAGTCCTTGTTCACAGGTTGGTACCAGCTCCAACCACAAAGGGGCTATTACACTTGCACCTGCAGATGAACGGCGCTCAGCTTGACCAACAGTCAGAGGAGAAGGACTCATGTGCTGGTGTTTGCTGGGGTAGAGATAATTATCTCCAGAATAGCTGATATGGGGCTATGATTTGCATTTGTACTGGAAACAGCATTAACCATCCAGGGATGCTTTAGCTGCTGCTGAGCAGTGCTTACACAGCATCAAAGACTCTTCTGCTTCTCACACCGCCACACCAGCAACAAGGCTGGGAGTGCACAAGTACCTGGAAAGAGACACAGATGAAACAGCTGACCCCAACTGGCCAGAGATATTCCATACCACATGGTTTCATGCCCAGCGTATAAAGTGTGAGGAAGGAAGAAGAAGGGGTGGATGTCTTCCCAAGTCATCACTATGTGTGATGGAGCTCTGCTCTCCTGGGGATGACTGAACACCTCCCTGCCCATGGGAAGTGGTAAATAAACTCCTTGTTTTGTTTTGCTTTCACATACAGATTTTGCTTTACCTCCTAAATTGTCTTCATCTCAATCCACAAGTTTTCTCACTTTTATCCCTCCAATTCTCTCCCCCATCCCTGTTGGGCAGTGAGTGAGCAGCTTTGTAGGACCTAGTTGCCAGCTGGGGTTAAACTACGACAGATGACCAGGTTGTTTGACACCCATGGAGGTAAACAAAATCCCCTTTACCTATTCTGCCAATTCAGATGTAAAAGGTAGTGACTGCCACAGCTTTTTAGATGGTGGGTCTCTGTGGGAAACAAACAGGACTATGGAATATGGAAAAAACATGTTCTGATACAGACTCACACGAAGAACAGTGCCAGCAAAGAGCCCGGACCATACTAACTACAAATATGAAAGACTTTGGTGGTGGGAGTTTGAAAGTTATGCATTTTCACTTGTACAGGTTTTAGTTCAAAAGGTTTCATTGTCACCCTCACCCCCCTGCATGGCTGCCACCCCTCCCGTGTGTTCCCCCTGAGCTTTTTTCCCAATGAGTCATTGTGCCAATTAGGCTTAGGGATTGTCTCCTGGGTCAGGACTGCCCCATCCAGGGAGTGTCCCTTGTCCCCTGCATTGCCAACACAGCCACCACCGCAGCGGCAGCTGCTGCCAAGCAGGGACCTGCCAGGGCTAACCTCACCAGTCCAGGCTGGGGCGGCCCCGCTTCGGAATCGCCTCTGCCTCGATATGCCGATGTAGCTGCCGGTGGCGCACCTGCCCCTCCTGTCGTTTTTCGCCTCTGTCTTAATTGGTTATCTGTCCCATTGGTTATCTTACCTGTCTATCCCTAGTCCCTGGGTTCCTATTGGGTTTGATCCGTCCATTTCCCCTATTGACTAGCTGAGTACTGAAGTCACTCCTTTCTTCCGGAACCCTTACCCAATCCTGTCCAGGTTCTAGCACCTTCCCCTCAGGATCCTATAAAACCCTTGTGGTTGCACAATAAATAGGTTTTCAACTCCAGTCTCTCTGAGTGAACGCATCTCTCTCATGCTCCCAAGCTCAGATGGGCCTCTGGGAACCATCTCCTACCCCCTAATGCCACATAGGTCTCTGCTGTGGATCTGGGTCCCACACTTACTCATGTTCCTGTCTCCCCAGTGTAAGGTATGGTGAGTATTACCAGTTGGATATCCAGAAGACTCCATTTCTGTGAAATGAAAGATGTAGACCTAGGCAACTGGGAATCATATCCCTCTGAAATCACATTCTTTATTGCTTTGAAACTTGCACTTTAAATCTGGCATAGATACACTTTCTGTTTGTTTTTAATGTATCAAATATGACAAATCAGTATTTTTTAACTCATTGCCTAGTAGTGTCATTTCCCTGTGGAGGGCTTTTAACATTCCTTCTAGCCAAGAAAGAGATGAACTTTTGAACCAGGGCTTTAAACTATTCAGGGTACTGACAACAAAACTGCACATTCATATTGCTCTGCGAAGCCTACTACAGGCAAGTTTTGTTGCTGTAACCCATTTAGAAGAATTGCAAGGACTCAGATGGTGTTTCTGTGGTCTCTCTAGTGCCAATAATAACTGCAAAATTCTGCCTGCTGGCACTACTGAAGTCTCAATAATATAAAAATATCTTTGAAGCTTTAGAAAACTTCTTCTTTGGTCAGATTTTTTAATATTTGGGTTTTGTTGGTTTTTTTTAATCACTGCAAATGAACCAGAATTAAAGGTAGGGTTTTGGGGCACCACTGGCAGGGGACACAAGAACCCTATGCTACTTTGTTCTCTAGTATGGATGTAACACCCACGTGTACCAGGAAAATTAACAGTTTGAGTGGGTGGGGGTTTTTAGGAGGACTTAGTTCTTTCCCTCTCTTTTCTTGGTTTATTTATAACCATGACTTTCAACTTATGGTTATGGCCTTTACATAAAGTCAACAAAAACCCTTTAACAACACTGGGCTACAAAAGAACAAACTTCATGACTTCTGCCTAGTAAAAAAAACACAACCAAAAATTGTATGGAGTCACTGGCACATGGACAGAAAACAAATTCATGCTAATCAGTAATAGCTAGTGAAGGACTAGAATATGGAAAAAAACTTACCTGAACAAGTAATGAGCCACTTAATAAAGTAGATCATAGACTGAGTTGTTCTATAGAACAGAAGTTTTAGTCCCATATTTGGGAATTTCATATAAAATATTGGTCTCCATATAAAATATTGATTGTGATCTCAGTCAAATCTAGTATTGCTGTTTCTCCCTTGCCACAAATAAACTTTTCTCCTCATATACCTGATTCTCTACCAAAGAATCAAAGGCAGGAAAAGCTGAGAAAATATCTCTTTACCCTGGCCCTAAACCAAATTTCTTTTGCCCTTTGTGTTGTGCCAGTTTTTCATGCAACTCTTGATCATTAAGTTCAATTAAATGTAAAGTTTTGCTTACTTAGTCTCAGGCAAACAACATATCAAGCCTTCCTCCTCAGAACTCAGTAGCACTTTGTTTTCAACACAGATATATTGAAAGATAAAGCATGCCTGTGATCAAAACCAAAACCAGAAATTCCCTTGGTATCTGGGAAAATGTCCTAGTAATTCAAATTTTCTGTTCTCTCTCATTGTCTGCTGTAAGAAAATGAGATTATAACAGATAAATCACTTGGTAATAGAGCAGTGGGAGGCTTAAGTGTCTCAGCCCCAAAGCAGCTTTGGAGTCTCAGTGTCCCCTAAAACAGGGGCATCCTTCTGGCCTTCCAGGTAGGCATCTGAATCAGTTAGCAAGACAAGGCATACTAACTTCTCTAACTTAGCATTTTCTACAGCTAATATAAGCATTTTTCTTTACTCTCCTTCACTTCCTATGCTCATTTCAAACTCCAGTTGGAAATCCCTGAATCTCCAATTCTGTTTATAGCAATTACTGGCTTCTAGACAGCTAGAGCTGTCAGTGCCAGTCCAGGGGCCAAACAAGGGATAGAAATGGTAGAAGTGTCATCTTTTCACATTCCACACTTGTGAATCTCAGAAAACCTGTTCTGGGTTTCTAAACTGGGTGTTTGCTAGACAGTACTACCAACACACTTATACAAGAATGTTTCTGTAGTTAGGAATAAACCCAAAGATTTTATAGGATAAGACACACACACACTAACCTTAAAATAGTTTACTTTTAAAAACAAAGAAACAGTAGTCTAATTCTTGTACTTTGTGCCCAGAGACAAGCTTGCCATCAATGACAAGATAAAAATGGCACTCAGTGCTGATCTAAGAATTTTCTCCTATGAAATTAGAAAGAATTTATTTAATTTACTTTACCACTCACTAAATACATAGTATGGAGACCACAGAGGAAATTAGTCCAGCCTTCCGAGATGAGTAATGAGCTTATGAACAACTGATGATATGAGGAGCACTCAGTTCATAGTTTGCTAAATTTTTACAATTCACTTACAGAGTCCCTTTTGTAATCCTGGGTTGACAAATAAGAAGGTCTGCACTTCTCCAAAGTCTATTGGAAAGTCTCCACTTGCTTGGGCCATATTTAGCTTCTTGACCTACTACAAGAAGAAAAACTCATCACAATCTCTCCAATTTCTATTTAAGATATGCTTAAAAATTTAGTTCTTTTCTATGCATGAAGACACAGAGAATTTGTGAGTAAAGTGTGAATCTGTAGCAACTGGGTCCTCTTTGTAATCCAGAATTATAAAACAAAGTAGTGACCATTTGCCAAAAAGCACCACCAACCTACTATTCAACTTTTCATTGTCCACAATCCTGCCTTCTGAAATAGAACTCCTGCCTCTGTGCACAAGAGGTGAATCTTACAGTAAATGTAACAAGCATGCTCTAGTCCAGACTTTGTGCCACATAAAAATTATTTAATTGGATACTCAGAAAAGAAAGAGGTGTAATTTTTAGATGGTCCCAGAGGATTTAAGACATAAATTCTTCCAGGCTGGTTTGCCTTAAAATTGTTTTGCAGCTTTTAATGACAGATGTTCAAGTCCTAACCCAGCTGAAGCCGTTGGTTGCTGTACCAGTTTTAACAGGGTTGGGAAAAGAGCTAGAAATCACATGTTTGCATGAAATTGATGTGACTGCATATATTAATTAGAGGCAGAAAGTAAGAAATACTTCACTGACAGGATGACCCTGTTTGTGTAGACCACTTAACTTGTTTTCATATTCTTCAAAATATCTTTAAACTTTCAGTTATCTTGCTTCTCAGCAGAGATCATGTTGTTTCTCATGTGCACACAAAACATGGTTAATGCCAGAGAAGTGTTCACTGTGTAGAGAAGCTTAAAGAGAGAAAATCTGCCTGCTGTGTATGTAAACATGGCAAACAAGCCTACAAACAACATGGCAAGTCCATTCAAATAGTGTCTGCCCTAGTATCTCATCCATGCTTTCTTGTAAAAAAAACCTTCAAGAGAAAGACCACTTATGAGTTGTGCCTACACCTACAAACAGATGTAGGTATAGAAAGCTACTACAGCAACTTGCCATCGTAAACTCTCAAGAAAGATTTTGAAACCCACAATTAGCCAGGATAATCCCAGCCATGTAGTTTGTCTTTCATGAACACTGTTTGACCTCAGACTTCTTCCTTGGAGTGTGCGGCTGGGTTTTTTTTGGCATGTCCCTCTCCTGGGCATTCAGTGGAATAGGTCTGTTTACTACGGTTTCAACCATTCCAAGTATAATATCAGGGTGTCAAAAATGCAATGTTACTTCAGGTTTACAAACTTAAATTAATGTCATGGTTGGTGGCATGTGATTAAAATAAAGATAATGTAAAAACTTCAAAGGAATACTACCAGACACTAAAACTCTATTACAGAGACCTCCCAAGTAGTTGCAGATTTTCAGAGAAGATTTCTTTACTCTAGAGTATCCAGTTTGTGTTTAGAAAAGTCACATTTTGAGCAGTATCAGATCTGCTGGACTCCCATCCAAGGCAACTGTAGGTATATATTGAAGCAGAAGTCCCTGTTCTCTATGAATAAATATTACTTAGCAGCAAAGTATTGTAACATTTGTTGTCTTTAGTCCTACAAAAAGAAAACACCCAACTTGTTAGTTCAGCACCTCATGTTCTACTAATAATAATACTTAAACAGTTTTTGATTTTATGATGCACAAATCTTGAAACTCACACAAAACATTTAGCAAAGAGTTCTTGGACAATAGCTGAATCCTAAGAAGATTCCAAGAAGAGCCCCTCTGACACTCAGTTTTATTATTATCTCAAGTAGTCATACACAGCCAATCAAGATGATAAGTTTTACAGCATGTGCTTTTATTACTCCAAACTCTATGATCATGCATAAATCACACATTAAGAATAGTGCAAATACTGGTTTAAAGGTGGCTTGTAGGGGCTATTCTTCACTATGAAATCCATTAGTATAAAATCAAGATTATAGAGTTGGGAGCTTTCTTCATGAAAACTTCATTCTTTTGTATAGTCCCAAAGTCCATAATTCATCTCTAGATGGCAAGTATTCAAGGGCAAAACTTTAAAGGGTAAGCAATGGAAGAAGTAGGTCTACATTGTTACTTAACAGTATTCTGACATCAGAAAACGAATAGATTTTTGATAGATACTAATGGATGCATATTCCAATCTCTGTGTGTGATTCACATACACAGGAGTTCACAGTGTCAACAGCATTATTAGGTATAGAAGCTACAAGTACATCATTCCGGTGGAAAACAAAATGACATGATCTCTGCCAACTAGTTCTTGGAAAATAAACCATGTGTGTATGACTTGTGAAACAAGGAGGCAGAGTTTCCATTGATGAGCTTGTCTGAAATGTCTATAATTTTTGGTTTGTTCTCAACAAATATGTTAGTCTGTACAGAGGCTACAGACAAACCAAGTGGCTGCTGGCAGCTTAAGGTCATCCTGCTGAAACTCCATTTCAGGTGAACAGCTAGCCAAAACCACGATGCATAAGTGCTTCATAGTATTCCAGGAAGCTGAGGGTAAGGGGGACTTCAAATACCATAAATTGTCTCACAAGGATCAATTTTAATCATATTAGCATGTCCAGTAGATCAGCCATGCTTTGAATCTGCCTTGGGCCTGCTGGAATATGAATAACAGAAGAAACAGCAGCTATATTTGCAACTTGCTGATCTGCACTCAAGATTGATACCATCTGACACAAAATAAGAAAAAAAATCTCTAAACACTGTCAGCAAAATACTCTGACTCAATGCTCTTCATTTCTCCCCCTCGCTGGATTTGAAAAGGAGTATATCACTGTAGCTACTACTCCATGCAGGGACACTAGAGTGTTTTCTAGACAACAAAGAACTGAGGTAGAAAGCTTTGTCCCTTCCAACATGTAGAATCTCAACCAATATTGGGAATATTGTTAAGTTACCACTTGAAAATTGGGTAGATTTCCAACTTTGCACTGAGCAGTTTTTATTTAATGTGCAAATTCTAAAGAAATCATAAAAACAGAGTGGAAAATGAGAGAAATAAAGCATTCTGTGATACTGTCCACAGTATGATACAACATGGCTTAATATAATATAACAAATCATTTGGGATCTTATTTGGAGCATTTTCTTTATCTGCGCACTTTTTAAAATGTTCTTATTACAACATCTTTTGCTTTCAATGCTCATTCATCAAAACAGCTTTTGTTATCTGAAGACTAAGTAAACAGGAGGGAAAACAAGCAGCCCAAGCTATTGTGTGGCACCCGACAATGTCTTACTGCCACCTTGTGTTGAGCAAAATGTATGAATATCTCATATCTCACAGATATTTAAACCAAAAAAATGCTGATCAGAAAATAAGCAGGGATAAAAACTTTCAGGAAGATGTGTGTTAATACATGACTACACATGTAATATTATACAAATTAAGAGCTCATAAAAAGAGGAGAATGTTTATTTTCATTTCAAATTCGTCCTCACAAGCAAGCAGCAAATTTTACAGTTACATAATGTATAATTGGATTTTTTTGAGTAGAGAGATTTTTATCCTGCTCTTACAATGTCTAACATTGCAAACAACACCTTTCATACACTTCAAAGCAATTCCTACAGTGCTGTGGCTTTTTAGAGTTTGGAATAAATCCACATGCTGCAGACAACTTTCCTACCCACTGAATAAATCCTATACCATGACATGATTGGTCCTTGCACTTGAGCAACTTACAAAATCAGTGCTTAAAGAAAATCTGTCCTCTGTCCTACTGTGAAGGCTCACTGAGCACCTTTCTTTATGCTTTAAACTTTTGGCTTTGAACCTCAACTTCTAGTTTGCAGATTTCTCAAAGTCCTGTGAACTATTTCCAAGGCGCCTGAAAAAAACAGATTTTTAAAAAGGCAACATTTTTTAAAGAGCATCTCTCTTTTGTAAGTAACTACAAATGCAAAGTTTTCAGAAGGATTTACATTTCCATTGGCCAAAATTCAAAGATGCACAAACTCAAAGAGGTAAGAAAGCCCTGAATTAAGCCTCAGACTTGATTTCTTTGGGCATCACTCAAAATCACAACCTTTTGTTTAGGACACCATATACTTTTATCTTCAGACCTATTGAAACAAGTAAAATGCTACCATCAGCTTAACTGCTTAGCATGATGCTGAGCAAGTTATAAACTGCTGGAGGATTTTCAAGGTTGCCATGCTACCATGGCCATGAATTTCCTTAATGCAGCAGATAACATTATTATTAGACAAGTCTTCAGTAAATTATACAGTGTCTTGGGGTGATAATATTGATTGGTGAGAAGTGGTTCCACTAATTCCGTCATCATCAAATAGTTTATATGAGCATTAAGAAATGGTAGTGGACTAAAGGTATGCAAGTTTCACCTCCCATAAAGTTAGTGCCTGTGATGTCATTATTCCAGCACAAAAGTAGTTCATGCAGTATGATAAATGGGTGAACTAGTATTTTCTGTGGATGATTAAGACTCCTTTTAGAAATTTATGATGGTTGCTCAGTCGAAGTCATAAAAATGAGCTTGTTTAATGTACTCAACAGAGTCACAATGTGCTGTCTCTCAAGGTTTCACTGACTTCAGTCACTGCAGGCTGTCCTCAAGTCATTTTGTGCAGGGTTGGTGAAAGTGTTTCTGCACCAATACAAAAAAAGAAATCAAAATCAAATAATAATTAAAGATGTATAACAATTAACACTTAGCTTTTATATGCTTCTGACTAGATTTCCCACTGACATATTAACTCCTTGCTCATTATAAGAAACTTTTATCTGCTATTAGTATTTCTAACCAGGAAAATCTGTAGTTTAGGCAGTCATGGGACCGTGTCAACAAGGTCTAGATACAATGAGTGCAGGAGATGTTATGACACAACGTCAGAGGCCTAAAGCTGGGAATTGCTTCATATTCAAGTGAACAACCCAAGTCACAGTGCTTCTGATTGCTGAACAGACAAGATCTAAAAAACAAAAGAAAACAAAAAAAAAACACTCAGACCTCACAGACAGTAACAGAGATGAAATAATCATAAAAGGGGGCAGAAAATACATTATTTTTCCCAAAATTGTCCTTCCTGTTAAGATATTTTCTAAGAGAGCAATTATCATACATTTCGACTCATATTCTTGATCAATCCCTTAAAGTATCCATGTTGGGGGTCCCACTGCTTCATGGCAATGCTTCTACAGCTCTGTCTTTAGTTGAGCTGGCAAAATGCCAACTGTCCGAGACAGAGTGAAAAGGGAAGAAGAGGGAGAGGGAAAAAAACCCTCCAAACCAGGTTTATGCTGAAACTAACTATGTGCACCTATACAAAAAAGAGAAAACTAAGAGAAAACTACAATGTAACACACTCTTACACAAGTTTTATATAACAAGAAATAACCTCCCACTCCCCAATTAATACAAAGTGTATCACTCTAGATTCATAAGCACTCCAAAAGACACCTAACAAGAAACAGAAAGAGCAATAACAAAATATCTCTACTTCCTCGAACTCAAACAAAATGCAAGCAGCGGCAACAACAGGAGCAAGGCCCACTTCAAGGCAGCAGCTGCACCACGTTCGGCTGGCACCTCGGCCATGGCAGAACTGACTAAGCCACTCCCACACACTGGATTTTACGCCTTTTGAGATGATGTAGTATGGTGTGGAATACAATATTATTGGCTAGAAGAAGTCAGCTGCCAGCCAGCCCAGCCCAGCTCAAGGCAGCTGACAATCCCAGGCCCAAATTTAGGCCCATCAGCCAAACCCATAACAAGCCCCAAACCCTTCTTTCTTCCTCAGGAATCCTTCAAGCTTTGGTGACAGTCATATCTTCCTGTCTCAGTTCTGCTGGTCAAGGAGAGGTTGGAAGGCAGCTCGCCTCTTACTAATGCTATATTTGTTACTGGACTTTCCTTCCTTCATTTAGTTTTATTTCCTTTTCTTATTTTTCTCCTCTGCTCTTTACCTTTCTCTTTTGTTACAAAAATAATAAGCAAGACATATTCCTTTTTAAATCCCCAAACTGCTAGGACCACCTAAGTCAGAGATCCCTCCTGGATTTAAGCAAGAAAGAGGACAGTAATGGAGAGTTGATCAGACTTTTTTTCTCAAGACACTTTCTGTTCTGTCATTCTTTAAGTCTTTAAGTGGGACTTCTAAATTTGTAATATGCTAACATGTTTGTGTAAGTCTGTCCCAGTCTGCATAACCTACTGCAAGTATACATTCACAGAAGTGTCTCATGGTCTCGTTCTAGATCCTGAAAAAAAACCTACTATATGGTCAAATACCAGGAAGAAATGAGGAATTCATTCGTTTAAGTGTCCTTAAGAGTATAGGAGAAGGAATTGAGCTGATGTCTTCTGCGGCAGCAATGTCAAGTCACCAGTGCTCATCCAGATGCCATGCTTTCCTCTGGCAGGATGTGAGCATAAGTAAAACTTACTAAAAACAATTAAGACTGAAGATGTGCCTTTCACATCACAGGGAGAAAACATCCATATCCAGAGGTGAAATACTCATCAATATCAAGGTTGCACAGGCCGGATTTGGACTGTAAATCCATGGGAAATCTAACTGCTGTCATCTGATGCCAATAAACCTTTGACTGTGTCACAGCTTTGAAAGTGTTCAGTTGGAAAAGCCTATCTGGAAGCCCTGGCACACAAGCTATGCCTTTGGTGGTCTTTGAATCACACTTGTATGATAGCAGCTATTGGTAACTTTTAGCAGATTAGTATTTTCTCCTGCTTCTGTTTGTAAATCCAGAAGGTTAGAAGTCAGTAGGACAAAGGGAAATGGCTTAAAACTGAAGGACAGTAGGTTTAGATAGGATACTAATAAGAAATACTTTACTGTGAGAGTGGTGAGGCACTGGTGAGGTTGTACAGAGAAGTTGTGGATGCCCCATCACTGAAAGTGTTCAAGGCCAAGTTGGATGGGGTCCTGAGCAATGTGGTCTAGAGGAACTTGCCCCTGTGCATGGCAGTGGGGTTGGAACTACATGACATTTAGGATCCCTTCCAACCCAAACCATTCTATTATTCTATGACAAATCATTCATTTTTTTATATGAATAAGGTTCAGCTGCTTTTTCTTCAAGAGTTAGATGTATTTCTTCATTAAATTCTTAATCCTTTATTCTGTGTTTGGGACTGAAATAGCTCTATATTGTTTTAACTTGCCCATGAGAAAAAAACCACAAGAGAAAATGTATGGTCACAGAACAGCCCATTGTGCTGTGTAGATTCACTCACACCATCAAGGACAATGGCTGCTTAGCTGCCAGTATTTAACAATAAACAAATTTCAACAAACAAAAATGTTTGACAATAAATGTAACTACTGTTGGGAGGGCAGTTGTTATTTTGTCTTACATAGCATCCAGGAAGAACTTGTTTAGGAAGGACAGTCAGTATTTCAAGCAAAGGAGCTATACAAGCACATCATCAATGAAAGGAGAGCCTTGCATGTGGGACAGAGGATGAAAGGGAGCTAAACAACCAGCAGGATACAAAATGACAGCTGCTTAAAACACATTTCTAACTGCTGTGGCCAAAGGTTTGATATCTCCGAGGAACAAGCAGGCAGTCTTGGAGGGGCGGGACACAGAAAAACAGAAAATATCAGCATATTATTGTTTCTATTGTGATCAGACTTTCTGTTCCTGTCCTACTTCTATAAAAGCTAATAAGCAACTGCCAGAGTGTACCCCATCCAAACATCTGGTTATCCAGACCCCACTTTTCTCTCTAAAGCTTTAATGAATTTTAACATGTTTGAAAGAGCATTTCCCTCTGGCTTACCAAGATATAAACAGTCCCCTTGGGCCTGGTACATCCTCTGCTCGGTAGTGTGCCAAATTCCCCTATCCTCCCAGGCAATTTATTTGCCCCCGATGCCTCTAACTCCTGAGTTGCTGAAAAAAGCATTTAGTGAAGTATTTATGAAAAGGACCATTCCTCACTCTATTCAGGTGCAAGAATAAAGCTGCTGGAGAGGGTACATCTTACCACCAAATATTGATGGTAAGGCTTTGCAGCAATGGAGGATGGGACCTCCTGGCTCTGATACTCCTCTGCATGCTGCCTTGATCCATGACAGAGCACACTTCTCATCTGCAGCATCCCATTTGTGAATACTGACAGCCCTTGCCTCTATTTTTATTCTACTTGCATCAACCAGACCTCTCTTCTCTCTAGTGAGAGCCTAAATATGACCCACTCTCTAAATCTGTCTATCTCACAGGAGGAAGCTGGAAAGACAGCTGGCATCCAAGTAATTGCAATAAAAACCAGTCTTCTAGGAAAATGTAGAGTCCTACATGTCAGAGAAAGGAGGAAAGGAAGGAAGGTGAGGCAAACTGACCCAATACTCCAGTAATTCCTGGAATTACTCCAAACATGCTTTACAAGTTTCCCATTGAACCAAATACCTGTGTGCCTTCACATGAAACATCAATTATTTCCTCATCCAACCCCTTATTCTGAGCAGCCAGAATACCTCACAGGCAGGCAAACTGTTTAATCTAGATGTTCATTCATGTTAGTTTACATTGAAACCAGTTACGTGAATGAAAAATCTGGCTGCAGTACTGTATATAGAAAATTATGGTAAACAATATGTTGAGTTTTACAAGGTGTTTGTTGAGAAGTCACAGAGTACTGGATGAAGCTCTCCAGTTTTTTGCTGTTTACACAGAACTACAACATCAGGGGAAAAGTGATAATCTTTCTTTCCACAGCACTGTAAGCCTGCTGCTATGACCATTCAGTCCTCACTCTATCAAAGACACTCTGACAATAAGAACATTCAGAAAAGAAGGAAGAATGAGTACATGACTGAAGGATGGATTTTTCTGAAGCCACTTGCTTCAGAGCATGGATGATTACCACAGCTACTACTATGAGTTCTTTTTTTCTCTTAGTTCCCAGCCTCTTTATTACTATTAATTCTCCTGCCTTCTCACTACAGCTGGCCTAAAAAATGTCTCAGCTACCTCTCTCTACCACCTCCCAGGTGCTGTTGCATATACATCTTGGTTCTTCCTGTTCTCCAAGCACGCTGCAGACCCAGCAATGAGAAAAACAGTAGAGGAAAGCAGAAAGCTTGTTCCTTACACCACTACACCTTAGGAAAGCTCCTTCCCCATTCCAGGCTTCACAACACCCTATGAGCCACTTGCAAATCGCTGCAAATCCTGTCCACTTTGACCTGACCAGAATGAGAAGACATGAAAACAGTACAACAGGGATGGTGCTATGGACAGTTTCTAGGATCCAAAAAGAATTTAGACTGTATAGATAGAAAGCACAGCTAGAAATTACATCACATAGTGATACACTATAACTGTTGATTCAAACACAGCAGCTGTTTTGTTTTATTCTTCAGTCAGGCAACAGTATAAGGTAGTAAGTAGAGCAGAATTTTGTGTCTTCATCCCAAACTCATTTTAGAAATTAGACATATCTGTCCCTTTACCTATAAATCCATAGGAAGAAGACACTGTCCCTTCTGCCTTAGGAAGCTGACTTCACTTTCTTTTCCTCCTTCTGCGTCTCTGAGGTAATCCCTTGGTCTCCCAGAAAGGCTGCCCTTTTCTGTCATTTTCTTTTCTTGTGTTTTTTTCCATACACAGGCAAATACACTCAATTCTACTATAGTTTGCTACCTGAGTCTTGTAGCTGATGTTATGAGAGGTCTTATCAGAGAAAAGGGAAAGAAGAGAGATTCAGTTCAGTGGACCTTCTGCAGCCCACCAGAGTTAAATGTAACAGCAACAGACAGCACAGCAGGAGGAGTGGATGGCGGCTGCCAGACTGAAGACACAGAACTGTGTCACAGGGGAACATTACCTGTAAATCTCACATGTGGTCCCAGCTGGAGGCCAGCTCTGAAATCTCAGCTACTGGTCTCTGTTTGGGGCAGGACTTCATGATTCCATGCCATGTTCATTTAGGATTTAATTTTTCTGGGAAAAGCAACACATTAACTTGCAGTGTCTGGAGATACTTTTTATACTCCTCCACAGGAACATTCAGTCTATATTCAAGATTTATTTGGAGATCCCCTTACAGAGGTCTTTGTAGGTCTTGAAATGACAGAGCTATAACTATTATTTTACCCGAGTTTGAGTCGTCTTAGTCATCATTTGAATACAGTCCTTATCCACCTGATAACCACAATTTTTTCCCTGGCTACAAACATATTGCTGAGAAATACTGAACACATACAGAGCTTTTCTGTGTGGGGTCCTCTCTCTGTTATATTGTCTTTGAGACTTCAGGCATCCATGTGAACAGCCTGTGAAATACAGGAAAAAGCAGCTGCACCTTACACAGCCAGACAGAACTGTGGCATTTCCTGATGTTCAGTGGTTAACTGTGTTAACACTCTTGAGTTAATGTCAGCCTTTGTACTTGATTTCCCTTGGATTTGTTGTTTGTGATTTTCTGTTGAGGATAACCTTTCAAAAGCCTAATCCCTGCTGCTTCAAAGCTATACTGCTTAGACAACAATTACACAGCCAACATGAAATGCAGTTGGTGTTTGCCTCACCACTAGTTCAATTCTATCACTTTATTGTGCTTCTCTGTACCCAAGATGCCTTTAAAGTAATATATAAGTGAATTGTGAATACCATCTTTCATTACTCCCTAGACTGGCACAATTTTTTTTAATTATATCCTATCTAGTTTGTAGTTGTTGTGGAGCTCAGGGAGCTTGGTTTGTAATATGCAAACACGAACTATTTCTTTCAAAATAGCAGATTATTTTTTCCTAGTGACATGCTTTCCAAATGTTCATATTTTAATCAATTAAAACCTAATTTTCTTTGCAAAAGTATAGTGTCTTGCAGTCCAGGGGTGCTATTTCCATATCAGTTCCAATCTTTACTGTTTAGCTTTGCTTTTGCTCAAACATAATGCATTTTTCCACTGTAAAAATGGGGAGAGGAAGGGGTTTTTACTCCATCCAGGTTCACTAGCTCAGAAAATGTTCCTAAACCCTTTTAAAGACAATTGCTTTTTCATGGAAAACTCCTGGGAGTGAGTTAGAAAATCAAATGGTTACTATTATGCTGGGGTCCCTAAAAACAAGAAGCAAGAGAAGTCTTGATTAACAACAAAAACAAAAACAAACACAACAAACTCTTTAAAGTATAAGCCTTGCACTGGTTTTATTTCTTTTTGCAGAAGCCTGGCAGATTAATACTGAGGTTTATCTTGCACATACCTAAATGTCTCAGGGCTAAATGCACCAGTGATCCAAGCATGACACTGGTTTTCTTCTCATGTGGATCATTTAAAACATGCTGCCCATTGCCTCTGTCTACTACCTCAGAATTTAAAGTTCCAGGCAAATTGTGTTCCTTTCCCTATATGTTGATTTCTTGCTCTATAAACTGTACAGTAAGTATGACGGTCAGATAAATGGGACTTGGGGGTGAATGGAAGATGGATGACAAATAGGTAAAAAAGACTGATTTCATTATCCCAAGAGGAGCAGTGACACAGTATGGTCATTCAAGCACTGGCACAGGTTATCCAGAGCCTGTGCAGTCTCCATCCTTGGAGGTTTCATGACCCAACACGAAGCCCTGAAGAACCAGGTCTGATCTCAGAGCCGCCTTGCCTTTGAGCAGCGTTTGGAATAGAAAGCTCCTGAGGTCAGCTGCAACCTGAATTGCTCTGTGACTCTATGCCTCAAACTCATCTGTACAGACACAATGACATTTCTAAAGCAAAAACCCACCTCAAAGATTGCTGGATTTGAACAGGTTCAGAAAATCATGCAGCAATGGTTTCTACCTAGCTTCTGGTGCTGAACTATGGCAGAGATGTAACTTTTGTGTTTACAGGCATGAGATGCTGGGACTCCTGCAAGAAGAAATGCCTGGCGTTAGAGGTAGTTGAGTGATAATAGATCTCACAATGCTGAGGCTTCAGTTGTGTGCTACGATGTATCTACTGACTGTGTTTGTCAGAAAAAATGAAATTAACAGTAGGCACTAACCTAAAGGTTTTAGCAGCAGATCTGTCAAGTGAAACCATTTCACACCTAAAGAAACTGACCAGTGTGAACAAAAATGTATGAATTGGACGTTTTATGAAATTAATTAAAAGCAGAATAGTTTGAGAGGTTGAGAGGAGAGCCTGTAAGAACTGGAGGGCACACACCAAATAAACAGTAGTCTGGAATGAAACTTCCTGTGCAAGTGCCTGACCACTAGGCTATTTGCTATGTTAAGAGTTCAGGTTCTGGACTGGTTTGATTTAGTTGTTGGGTTTTTTTTTCTTTTTTTCTTTTTAACTATTATGGTAGTTTGGAGTCTAAAAACACTTTGGACTCCTTCCTGATCAGTCAAGGATCTCTAGAACTTCAATTTGTCAAGCAAAAAATTGTGTCTCTCTATACTCAGGAATGAAGACCCTAAAATTGAATGTGGTCATCCTAAGAAGTCTCAGTTCAAGCCAAGACAGGACAACTTTCTGCTTCCTTGCAATACAAACTGAGTTAGTCAGTGACAGACAAGTTAACTCAAAACACAGTGTTATTTCTTTAGTAGAAATGCCTCAAAGAGAAATGATATTATAAAACAGTAAACTCTGTATGAATGTCAAATTAACAAAATAAAAGCATTGTCCTCAATATGAACAGCTACATAACTCCAGAAATTCTTTTAATTATCAGCAAAGTTTTAGGGATGGGATGACCCTCCTTTGACAAACTTTAGTCTCTCTATAAACAATGTGGAAAGAAACATCTCCAAGGAATGGTGAAATGACATAAATAGTATGTGTAAAAGACTGCAGGGCTAAAAAAATAGTCCACAAAACGTATGCTAACTAATCAATATTCAAAAGAGAGAGCTAAGTAACTGTCAGATTTTTCTATCAGATTATTTTCAATTTAAAAGCAAAGAGAAAATTTTTATCCTTTTTTAACTTTTAACAAAGTTCTACATGCAACAGCCTGTCACTTTTCATTTTATTGTAAGTTCTGGGGTTGTTTTCTATTTGAGCAGATATACACAATTCAAAATGGAAACAAAACTAACATTTCATTTACTAGTATTTCAACTGTCCTCTTATTTCTCATCTGAAAAATATTCATTAAATATTAAAATTCTTGCAAGTATGGATATCTTATCAACTGAGTTTTATTTGTCATTTTGATAATTGATTGTAAACTTCCTTATTGAACACACTCATTCATCACAGAAACTGTTGTACTCATTACTGCCCAATACATCCCATCAGAAATGTACCCATCTGTAACTGTATTAGTTTTATATTGATCACTTTGGATTTTTTTCACTAGTTTTTTCTCAGCCTTAATTCTGCTGGCATAATGACCTTCACTAAAGGACTGTGGAATATTGTTTGTAACTGCACAACTTTCAAAGAAAACATAATCCAGAGTAAAAGCAAACCCATTGAATGCACTTATGTTGTTGTTTTCCCATTCAGGAAATTTCCTTTTGAGCTCTAGATGATTTCACTCTTTCTGCAAGGGACGAGAATAGAGTAGTCAGTATACTAATCTTTAGCTTGTGCCTCTGTTAATCCTTCTTTTAGATCAACATGTATCTAAGGGGGTGGGTGCAATTCTAGTCTTAACAACACAGCTAAAATTCCAAGTCTTATTCTTAATAGGGATGTATAAATCACTTAGATCTGTCAATTGCCAATTTAGCAGACACCAAGTCCACGGAGACTGCTATTCACAATAGTTTGTAGCTGTAATTATATGTTACCATAGCATGTTATTAAAGGATCTAAAATATAGAAATGTGTATGAATATCCTGTTGGGATGATAAATTTCCACTGTAGTGGAAAATCATTAACTATTTCTTAAACACCAAAGGCACAGCACCATTCCTATTTGGAGTTCTAGGGAAATCTTTGCCTGTTTTTGTGATGCTTTTAGCTAGTCAACAGTACCACTGGATTTGTTCTTGAGGATGCATGGATGCAGACCAGGGATTTTTAGAGGTGTTCACACAATAAGCTGCTCTTGTTGTAAATGAAGTAGCTCTTTTAATGACTTAATCAAAGGCAGCTCTGCCTTACATTCAAGATGAACGCAACAAAAAGTCACCTTCTTTTGATTGTCTTTCTATTATGTTACAATTACTGGGGAGCTAATGGTCCACTCACTACCTACTGACTGTCAACACTAAAACAACCTCTGATGTCAGTTTTATTGTAATAATTTCCCAAGTGTTTTTCAGTGACTGCGAAGAGGATGGTAAGAAAATTACCATGTGATCAAAAAAAAAAAAACCTGCCACAACTATTTTATGTTTACCTCTATTTTCATTATGAGAAATACTATCTCTATTTTCCTCCACTATCTTTTCTCTTTAAGCTAATCTAAAAGAAAAAGATCATAGGAATGGGTGTAGTGACAGCAATTCATGGTAGAGGTAACTTTTCTCTCATTCCCATAAACATGCATAAAAACATTTGATGTATCATTCCTTCATTGAAAAAACTATTGTTGGTAACAATTTAAATTCATTTTAAATCCAAAGCAATGTTTCCCAGTTCGTGGGATGATCAGTCACAGTGTACTTACATAATACTCTCTGGTTGAGTCAAACAAATAAACAGGACAAATTCTCAGGATAACTCAGAGTAATTCAGGTGATTGTGCTGATCTGAACTGACTACCTCACTTGAACACCAGCCTTCGAGGGGTACAAGAAGCAGCGCTAGATATATGGCGAGAGTTATATTTTGTATTGCCATTATAAGGTAGCGTTTCCCATACATTTTTTTTGCTAACATTCAGAATTCACTTCTTCAGGTTTCAAAGATCACTGTAAAAAGAGAATGACCCACTATCTCCATATCCAAACAGTAAACAGGCAATGTACTTCCAAAACAAAAAATATCTTTGCCCAGCTAATACTAATAGCAACATCCAGCAACCAGGTAAGTAAGTGCAGCAAAAATTCCCTTTAATTTGCCCTTCTACTGTCCAGATATGTTTATATCAGTTGGAAAATAGGTGTAATTTATTAAATTTAGATAATAATTTTGAATAAATTTTAGGAGACTAGATAGGAGTTTATACCTTTCCAAAATGCTAAGTGGAGGGATAGAGAGCGGGGTCAGGGTGGGGAGGGTTTCTTCTAAAGTAAGCTTGTCTTACAGTACATTAGGTCCTAAAAACATATACAGAATTGAAAAATGGTTGCAGATATTTTATGGGAATCATATTTTTTTCATTACTATGATTATCATGTGAGAAGCTACTGATGAGCAAACAGAAACAGAGGTCATTGTTTATAACATGTCTTGTCTTGTCAGGATAACTGTATCCACTACATCCAGCTGTCTGGATAAACCAATGCCTAAATATAGTGGCAATGTGGGGAAGGGATTCAAAACTTTTTGTTCCCAGTGTTACATGTTTCCTGATGGCATCCCATACAGGTGATATCCAGTATATGGCCCAGAACTTACTAGCTAAAAATAAACATCCTTAAGGCTAAAACAGAAGGTAGTTAATAGAAATTTAATATAAAACTATGACTTTACAACTACAACTTTGCCTTGTAATCTTTCCCCTAGCTGGCCAATCATATCTGTCACCGTAACAGCCTACTGTAGTACAGCTCATGGTGGTAAGGGTGCCAGATTCTTCTGATTCAGCATTACTCTTCTGCCTGCAGTTTTTGCATTGAGATGTGAAAAAGATGCTTACGTGGCTCATTTGAAGAAAAACCTCTGTGACTTTCAGTCTAATGACAGATGTCCTGGGAACCACATTAAAAGAATTCGACTCATTTATCAACACTCAAGCACCAAAATTTCAGCTCTCTATTCCTGACTGATGATTTGTCAGCTGATTTCTTTCTCCATTTCAAGGTTGCTTTGCCTTCAGCTGGAAAACAACACATCTTTCCTTCATTATACCTGCAATAAGCAACTTGCAGAGATGAGAATACAGCTGGCTGAAACCAAGTGCAGCTTCATGGAAGACACTGCTTTGGCTGTCTACAATCCAGGTTTGAAGACAATACAGGTCAGATGAAACTTCCCCTGAAGCACACTGCATTGCATTAGAGGCTTTATCACGGACTGCAGAGGGGCTTGAAAATTGTTGCTTTAAATGCATGACTGTTGGAATGTGGATGACACAAATCCCTATTCCAGATAACTGGATGGGAAATTGGAGAAAGCTGGCCGGAAGCTCTCTGATCTGCCAGGTGCGATTGAGGCCTGACCCCTTGGCTGTTGTCTGCTAACCCTGTTTCAGCATTCTGTTTTGCACAACAGCATGGGCTTTTAGATTAGGTGCTGAGAAATGAAAGCCAGGCATTGTATCTGACAGGAAATCACTTGAATTGCTAAGAGCTATGAATGTTGTGACTGAGATGCTAAAGTTCAAGCTGACACACAATGAATTCATAAAGAAACTCTCAGAAGAGAAGAGGAACCACAAAAGGGAGTATAAATCAATCTGAATAAAGTTTTCTTAAAAATAGTACATTTGTTGAATTATGCAATTAGGAAGAAATTCATATGACATATAGTAATACTCAGCAAATGTTTTCTTTTAGATAGATTCTTTTCATCAACTCTTCAAATGCAAAGGTTCCAATTCTTGAAGTGACCTGTCTTTAACATTAAAAGCATTTTCTACTCAAAACAATGTTTCACTAGCCCAGAGCAAAGTTACAAAGAGGGAATTCTTGCCAAGAAAGTCAAGTCATTTCTGGTTTACTTTGCTCAAAACAAAGCTGTGCTTGCATTATTATGTTACATATCTTTACCCCAATACAAATATCTACAGATGATCACAAACCTCTGCCTTTTATCCATTTTGGATATTAGATGATTTCTGAATTTCAGCTTTTCTCCATACAGTTTGCGATATGCAAAAAAGTGAGCTATGAAATTCCATAGAAGTTAGTTCTGAAGAATAGAGAAAGTCTCTGCTTGTCATATAATTTTTGAAAGCTTTTCTATTTATAGGAACTAATAGGGGGTATGTTTGGCTTTGTTTTGTTTTGCTTCTATTGTTCATATTTTCAATTGCTTCAATGGAAATTCAAAATTAAATGCTTTATGCAGAAATCATTGTGAAAAAGTGAGAATACAGGTTGAACCACTTGCTAACTTCTGTAAAAGTATTGCTGTCTACCAATTTAAATAAAAGAATACTCATTATTAAAGGCAGAATTTACAGTGCATGTAAATATCATCCAATACTTGCTCATCATTATTAAATTTCCTTTTGCTTTGCCAGATTTTAATGATTTGGCAGAGATTTCATACAATAAGTGTCTGTCATTAACTGAAGTTTTTGAAACTTCTCAGGGAAAATGTTCTTTATTATTGAGGGCAAATCTAGAGGATAAAATTTTGTGCCATAATAACAAAATGGAAATTTCTTCTTTCATAAGTCTAGCTTTGGACTAGTCACTTAAAATTTTGTTGACAAATAGAGAAATTCCTTTTGTTTAGTTTAGGTTGGTCCCATGAAATATGCCAAAATTTGCCTACGATAAAGCCTTGGAAAAATGTCAAACAGTGTGTGTCTGACTAAATTTCAGAAGGTTTCTGTCCGTACCTACTGAAAGAATCAGCTGAACTTGCATGCTTTGTGGTTGCAACTCTGTGGCAAGTCAAGGCTTTCCTCAATAACTGAAAAGAGGAAGGTTCCTAGTTTTTTTTGTTTAATTGGAGATGGAAGAAGAAGGCTGGATATTTTTAGAAGACCAGTACAGGATGTCCTAGCTCAGGGACTGAATCAGCATTAAGACATGTAGAAGAACTGCTGTCCTTGGATCACTCTTCTTTATTTCTTCAAAGGCTGAGAAATATGAGGTGACTGATGCTGGCAATTATAGGTAGCGGGGACTTCACTCAGTTGGTTAAAACTTGGTTGTAATAATGCCAGACTCATGGGTTCAATCCCCTGTGTGGGCCATTGACTTAAGAGTTCGACTCCATGATTCTTGTTGGTCCCTTCCAGCTCAGAATAGTCCGTGATTCTGTGACTTGACTCCATATGAGGTGACTGATACTGACAATTATAGGGACAGAGACAGGAGTTCTCATGTGGGTGTTTCTCCAGAGAACACATTCTATCTCTTAATCTACTGCATAGTTTTTGAACTTATTGCAGGCGTCACTAAGTGCATGCCCTCTATTCCCTGTGTGCTTGACCTGAGACCTGAGGTCTGGTTACCAAGGTTGCTGAACACTTAAACCTGCAGCTGATGTCAATAGCATCTGTGCTCTGAGCCTGTTAAAAGTTATACAAAGCAAAGTATATGGAAAGCAGGATATTAGATGTTTTGATATGGACTGCAAGAATGAGTTATTTTTGCCAAGTAACTCTTTATTAATGTGGCTATATCTACTTTGTATTGTGAAAGCATCAGTGCAGAGACCACATCTGCCAACTGTCTTACCACAGAAACGCTTCTAAGAGGAATCTCACTGATAGACCACGAGATAAGATTCTAAGTGTGTTCTGAAGACTAAGCTCTCTTTAGGATACACACACACACACCCCATATAGACTATCTGACCTCAGAACCAATTCTTACCTGGCTTGCCCTGCAGCTCTTGGCATTGACCTGCACTCTAGCTGGAAACCCATAATATCACACCATGCCCCTGTAGTGATAAGCCACTGCACTTGGTCTGTTCCTACAGGAGTGCAGCAGATAAAGTGGGATGCACAGCCTGATTTTTAAGGCCAAGTCATACTGCAAAGCTGACACAGACCTCACAGGACTATAGTCGGGACTGCAGACATGCCATTTTCTTTCATTGTTTTAGAAGGGCTGTCAAGCAGCCGTGAACATGTCATATGGACTCAGAAGCAAACATCCATTTGAGGGACTAACCTGTTAGTTGTGCTTAGAGAATATAATAGCTAGGTAAATATGTTCAGGACACACCAAATTCTGGAGGTTATTTGACACAGTAAAGCCAATTTCCAAAGAGGATTTGAGGAAGAAAGAGTGGAGCAAAGAAAGTTTTTTACCCCAGTGTAGAGAATGTGCAAGTTTTTGAGGACAAACATCCTAAAGGCTGGGGCATTGTAACAGGAGTCCCTTTGGCTGACGCACAGAAACCCTTCAAGGGGTGAAAGATACTTAGCAACCTGACATTTCCTGGTGTGTGAAAAATGCAGCACAGGTTCCTCTATGAGTCTATCCTATAAATTGGATGAAACCCAGGATCCTAACTACCCAGGTCTAGCTGAGATGGTGTTTGTGCTTGCCAATGTGTGAGAGACATTCTTTACTTGTCAGCAGTCAGAGATAATTTGGATCTGGCACATAATCTCATACAGAACAAAAGAGACATTTCAGAGAAACATAAGAAAGAGCAAATGCAACAAGTGATGCTTGAAAGCCCAGGAGGAAAGCTAAAGGCTTCTCCAGCCCAGCTCTGCTAACTTAAAGGACCTGCAGGGACATTATTGTAGGTACAGAATCCTGGACTACACTATTTTATTCCTGGACCTTCCATCCTAAAGAGGGTGTCAGTAGCCAAAAGGCCAGCTAGGTGTGTTACAGCTGCAGGGGGATCTGTGACAGAGCTGTGAGGCACTTCTAGATAACACTGCACTCATTTATATCTCTACCCTGATACTAAGCTTCACTTGTTCTCTAGCAATCTACTTAGAAAACAAGAGCTTCAAGACTAGAGCTCAACCCAAGTTTTGGATTAGACAAAGCAGAAAACTATACATTATAGAATTGCTTAGCCCTTAAGAGGCAAGGCAGCAAAGCTGAGAACATGTTTGGTCCACTTGGATATAGTTAGCGCTCTGGTAAACAAATGAGGCTACCCTAATTCTAAGGGTAAACCAAGTGAAACGATAGAGAGTTATACAGCGAAAATCTGAGGATCTCCTATATTAAGAAGTGACCTTCCAGGTGAGAGGGAAGAGGGCTGGCTGGAGCAGTCAGTGGTGTACACCGCTGAGGTAACACAGCATAAGGTTTCAGCATACAGATACGATGCAGCACGGTGATTAATATGCCAGTTCAGAGAAGGTGACTGCAGAGGCCAGCGAGGACATCTGGCTGTATGTATTTCTGGAACAACCAGGGAAGTAGGGCTGGAGAAAATGCTTAGGACTGACTTGCTTATGTTTAAAGTTAGCAGATATCGCTGACCTGAAGTAGTATCTTGATCTATAAAGGGGTATAGGTCTAATCTGGAAATTAACCCTGGTAGGAGTAACCTGGAAAACCCATAGGGTGGTTAAAAGACCATGGTTAAGGCATTACAGTCCATGTCAGCAAAGGCCAAAGAACTGAGGCACTGGCCGTGCTCAAGAGAAACTTCCAGGAAATGATGCATAAAAGACAACTGATTAGCTTCAGATTGGAGGTGTATTTTAGAGTAAAGTTAGTTGACAGAAAGCTGAAATTTGAGCATAAATGTTTATATTTACACCAGAAGAAGACAATAATCTAACGTAATTAAAGCACATGCAAGGTAATGGGACCTTATTCAGTTAAATGACCTGGCTGCATTTTCTTCTGAGGATGAAAATTATAGTTCAAGGAATTAATGCTATGGCAAAGTTTAGAATTGAGTCTGTAGTTGGAGCTAGGATGATAACAGTTTGGAAAGTGTAGTAGTTTATGTAACTTGTGAAATTGTGAAGGAGCCACTTAAGTATATGTAGTTGAAGCTGAGAGTGGCACTTGTTTTATCACAATTAGGTCTAAGAGGCAAGCTAAGCAGTGCAAGTGAATTCTGGGAAAAATGAGTTCCCCTAGTCCCCCAAGTTAAACTAGAGAAGTGCTTAGACCTTTAAGAACATTTTTAATTCTGGTTAAAGGAAGTTAGATAGAGTTCTCAATTTATAACACCAGCAAGCAGGAAGGAAATACAATAACTCCTTTATGTAAACTAGTAGGTTGACTCAAGTATACTGATTACATCAGGGATAAGTCCCAGCTAGAATTTAAAAAACAAACAACAACACCAAAAAACTCCAAGGTCTCAGTCAGAACTAACTGATAAAAAAAATTACCTCAAAACAAAGTTTTTGCCTAGCTACACTCAAAGACACTCAAACCAGACCCAGAACTACATGCCAGAAAGTAGTTCAAGCCAAACCTGATCTCAGGCTTACACTCTAACTTCTTTCTTTTACTCTTATCTACTCAAATCTCTCTTTCAAAATGAATCCCACATGGTAGTTATCAAGGCCATTTCATCTCATCCTGAAACTGGTATCACCTTGAGAGTAGAATAAGGAGTCAAAACAATACAAAACAAAAACCAGTCAAATGAACAAAAAAAAACCAACAAAAAACAACCTGCCCTGCCCCCCACCCCACC
>VWZD01005127.1:1180195-1242302 GCA_013396695.1 Sakesphorus luctuosus | reverse complement strand
AAAAAAAGAAAAAGAGAGAGAAAAGAGTCATATGTTCCTAAAAGCCTTTGTTAAAATAAATACATTTGTATTATCAGCTCTCTCATCCGGGGGGACCACATCTCTTTTTCTTAGAAACCAAAGTAGATAAATACTAATATAAATACTGTAACACTATCACAGTTTTGCAAAGAAATTCTTTGAGTTTGTTTTCTCACTTCTTTCTCTCTGAATAATCCAGTCACATCCAATGCTACACCAAATCAAAGGCACTTACTTACACCAGTTTTGGGGAATATTGATTTGGTTTGAGGATGAGTTCTGAAAAAAAAATCTTTACAGAAAACGAAAATATTATTTTGCAAAGGTTGTCTCCACTTGCAAGTGTTCACTAATCCCTCTGAAAATGTGTTAATTACACAACGGATTTGAAAATTTGTAGGAGTTAGTATTTCCTCACAAGTTATCTATCAAATAAACTGCCCTTTTCCCAAGTTTCACTTTCAATTAACATAACCAAAGAATGCCTAAATCAATTTTGATGGTTTCTAATCAGTTCTGCAACACAAAAAAACAGTGAACTATCAATGTTTGGAAAAATTCTCAAATACTGTGGTACTAAGATTTGTGTTCAAAATTACTCAGCTAGTTAGCATGCTTGACGAAATTAAAAACTAATTGTAAATAATAGAACCAAGGGATATATTAGTACTATACTTCTATGAAAGATGAACAATGCCGGGTTAGATCCAGCCGAATAAATCAAGACAAGCAGAACCAAAAAAAAAAAGATTGTTGGAGGGTGGAAGCATATAATCTGCTCTTGCAACTTATTGCATACCTGCTTGAGATCTCTCTTCCCAAATTTTATCAATGCAACAAGTCCAGAAAAATATAGAAGGTATGAAGTTTAATCAAATGTATGGATCATATTACCTTTTGTTTACAGGCTTTAATCCTGAAGCCACTTCCGTCTGACCTGATAAACAAATCCCCTAGAAACAAATCTACAAGAAATAACTAGTTCCCTATACCAGCATTCAGTAAGAAGACTTTAAGAGAGAAAATGCTACTGTTTAGACTAGCACTAGTTGATAAAGCTTTTGTTGAAAATTTATTTTAAAAGGATGTGACATATTGGTGAAACTTCACTTGGCTACCTTGGTAAGTTTAATCATATAATTGTTCTACATGTGTGTGCCCTATTTCTGCATTTTTAACAGTGAATTTTCTTCCCAAACACTCTGTGGCAGAGAGATTCTACTCATAAAAGTAACACATAAGTACTCATAAAGAAACTCATGTGTTTTGACTTATTTTAACAAAAAGTTTGCTAAACTCAAAACTAGAAAATGATCATATTTTTAAAATAAGATTTCCTTGAAAAGATGTCTTTGAACTTTTCTACTTGTGCAGCAGAACACTATTCACATGAATATCTGGAAACTGCATGCTGAGCTGCAAAATTCTGTCCAGAGAAGGAGTGATTATGAATAAAAGTAAAACATCGAAAAATAAAAAAACAAAGAGAATACCTTGCCAAACAACTCTCAGTGAGATGTGATTGCCCTTCAAGAAATAAAAGTGTTGAAATAGTAAAAAGAAATATCACCAAATCTCAGAGCAAAGGCATGCAATCATATCTTCATTCAGATGGGAAAACAGTAGTAATTTATCATTGTGATCATTCTGCTGGACCTTAAATGTGATTTTTAATAAGCATATGTGTTAATTAGCTGTCATCCATTAAAGAGGAGTTAATAGATGCAATATATTTGTGACTGTTCACTACAGTTGTGAAAGAAGCCATTTCTTTTGTAAAGAATTATACTTTTTTTTCCTTTAAGAATCTTCTACAGGCTGAAGAGTTTGTTAAAAGCAATACTTTGAACCTGCAAACTTGATGAAATAACCTGTTTCTAATAACTTTATAAATCGATCTGATGGGACTACATAATTAGACAGAAAAAAAACATATTTGATGTGTGATATGCAATAACTCAAGAGAACAGTCAAAATGTGTTTTAATAAATGAAAGTTTCCCAAATAAGCCAGCAATCATGAACGGATTTAAGATTTCTCTTAGCAAAGAAGCTAAATTACAAAGGTTGAAATCATAATCTTCATTATTTCTTGAAATGTCAGTCCAATTTTAGAGGGACTAGACATCAAAATATCTTAATGAATCACACAACATATGACTGTTTTCCAATCAATCAACAGATAAGTTACTAACATAAATCATTGGTTTCATCATTTGATTACAATTTAAATATAATGTTTACTACAAATTACCTTACCTGCTGAAAAGGAATCAAAAGCAATTAGACACACTTTACCTAACTGTTAAATTGTATTTGCTTAGGAATTCATCCAGTAATTAGTATTTGTACATAAAGGATTTTGGACCAAGTCCTGAGACCTAGGGACTTCACTTTTATCCCATGTACAGCAATGTTACAATCTCACTTATCATTGGGGGAGTGGCAACTCGAAATTAGGCAGCTGCAGTACCAGATGAGAAGGGTTTCTAAATACACAGTTACTCTTTAGTAGATGCAATTCGAACTACTGACTGATGCTGACATTGCTTACAGACTCAAAGTTAGCGGCTGTTCAGTTTGCCAAAACTGGGTCCTGAAACTGCTGAAACCTGCATTTACACAGGATTCAATGTGCAGGTAATTGTTTCTGTACTAGTGCACATATCTACAGAGTTTTGTTTAGATTTTTGATTCCATTTGCATATTTTCACATTTAAAAATTCATATGGCAAGTTTATAACAACCTTTTCTGATCATGTTTCCTAGGTACACATAGCTATAAACCTTTATGCTGAAAATTAAGGATGCAACAGCCAAGCTCTGATTATTCTCCAGATCTGGTCAAAGAAACCTGCACCAGCATGGAACTTCTCCAGAGGGAAGCTGATCTCCATAAAGAAAATGTTACTTTGTCTGGAAGCAGCAGCCCAGAAGATGCCTTCAGTTCAGGTGAAATGCAGGCAGTACCAGTTTGTATGGACACTACCTTTCCTCCAGGGGACTACATTCGAAGAAGAGGTTATACAGAGTCTTCACCTCTGAAGTCTTCTTCAGAGGAATGCCTTGGGAGCCATCATGCACCTGTCCAGTTTGACCGTCATGCTCTGGCCAGAATTTCCACTTCTCCAACTTTGAGGCGACTACGGATGGCCTCTGCCTCACAAGCACTGTCATCTCAGGACTGTTCTGACATGGCTCAGCTGGAGAATCAAAAAGAATACACTGGCTCTCTCCACCACATTTGTAAGAGTCCACCTCGGTGCATTACAATTTCCTCATTGTCGCTGCCTTCTTGTGTCCATGCAAAATTATTATCTTCCAAAGCCAAGTCTGAGACAACTACAGCAGCTCCAGAGTCTGATGTACCCAGATCAAAGCTTCCAAGCCTAGAAGATCCTCTTAGCAATGGTACTCCCAATGAGCCAACCAAAAACTCTTGGAGAGCCAACTCTGCTACGCTACCTAGGAGACTCCCCCACCCAAGTCCTACACCATGGGTGGGTGTCCAGGTAAGAGAAACAGGAGGATGCAACTTATCTTTCAGTCTTTCATATTCAGTGTTGGTCCATCATGGCCCAAGTGCACATATAAAACCCCAGTTCTTAACCTGAACTGCAAACTGTCTTGGATACGGCAGACCACTGACTTCTACACTCAACAGGCAGGGAGATTTTTCTTTCCTAATCAGTAAGAAATGGCAGTTCCAGTCTTGTCTCTTGGTGACCAGGTCGGCTTAATTCCCTCTTGCACAAGGGCACTCTTTCCCACCCCTGCCCATTCACCCTGCTGGGCCAGTACAACTGTTGCTGGGGCTATGGAAGAACAAGACTAAGTAATTTATCTAATTTTGGATTGGGTGTTACATCATTTTCTTTCAATCCACCCTTTAACTCTTGAGGAAGGTTATTTCTGATGGGGCAGTTCTCTATTCTGCTTTACTGAATGGCATTACTAACCCAAATAAAACCAAGAATTAAGTCGGCTAAGGCAAATTTTAAGGTCTGCCACCAGCAAAGGAGGAGGTTCCATTTCCTTTATGTCCACTTATCTAGCTCTGCCACTCACTGCCCCCCTTCCTTTTTTATGTCCAGCTCCATAAATGAACAGGCAATTGTACAATCCTTTCTGGAAAAAGAAAAAGAAAAAAGAAACCCTCGTCCAGTGAGTGTGAGTATTAGTAAAGAGAAATCAGTAAAGGAGGAGCTAGCTAGACTTCCATCTTTCCATGACAGCAAACTACCATTCAGCTCTCCACAAGGACTAAAGGACAGGCATTGTATAAGCCAGGTTTGCTATTAGATCTGCTCTCAAAGACCTTCCATTATATGCACAAGCAATTAACTTTGCATACGTGCTCGACTCTGCCCTCATGCAAACTACCTACACACACATTTCACTGAAGGTGGATGGTGTCACATAGATGTACAGATCTTTACTAACTGGTTAGTTTTGCACTACAGGCGAAAAGCTATTTTCCCCTTCTTCAAACGTAGACAACTTTCTTGATATCAAATATGTTCTCCTCCTTTCTCCACAACAGTGAAATTAATTAGCCAATGCCCAAGCCTATTTAGTACATTTCTATTCACAAATGAGTTCTTCTTTTTCACAAAAATCAGATTGCTTGCTCACTTTCTGACCAAGTAACTAGAATATTTCACTTTCTTTCAGAAGAGTGGACTGCCCATACAAAGGTATGCATATATTTGTTTTATCTGACTCTTAGCTTGACTTTTATACATTTTTAATGAAACCACTTCACTGTAAGACAAAAGTGAATAGTCAGTCATGTATATCTAACTCAAACTTAATTTGTAGATTTGCTATGTGAAATGCCTGTCACCAGCTCCCTAAATTTTTAAATGAGATTTTCTTTCAAAGGTGGCCCCCAAACCCTGAGCTATATTTCATGCAATATTTCAGCCAGATCATCGTGGAGCTCTGTACTAAGAACTAACTGCCAAAAGGTCTGGTTGTTCGGCTTAGCAGTGTCAAATTTCAGCTTGAAGAATGTGAAACATCTCATAATCTTGAGCAACATTCTTCAAAACTTTGTGGAAGGGAAAAGGGAGCAAAGAAGCTGGCAGAACAGCTCAATATTGTTCTCATACATGAGCAAGGCAGATCTAGGGCTGCTACTGGATGGGGGGACTGTTAATCCTACAAACTAAGAAGAATACATAGAATACCTGGATTTTATAAGTTAGTGCAGGCAAGATGGAGTGTTGCATGCCATAAACCTGTACAGAGAATTGTGTCAAGGTTTTACAAGTAATTATCAGAAAGAAAACATTTTATTAGAAATTATTTTGATTCAGATGTGTTTCTTTCCTTAGGAAGTTCCAATGTTTAAAGAAGGGGAAGAACATTTTATTTTCTCCCTATACAACAAGGAGCAGGAGATAGTACCTCTCTTTATAGCCATACTTCTCTTGCTGATGGAGTAGTGCTCCCTTTACTCATGCTCCCCTCAAGGATATTTGGGACTGCCAGGTTTGGAGCAGACTGATTCAGTCAATGAGTCTTTACACAACACAGTTCCCTAGATGAGGTTTAAGAGATGTCTGCATGTATGTGAAATTACATGGTCACTGTAGAAAAGGCCTCCTAGATTTTCTGAATTGTTGGAATTTACAACCCACTCTTTAGCATTTGAATTTACAATGGAAATGGGGAGAGGAGGGGGGGAAAGGTCTTTTCATCTACATGTGAAAACATGTGATCTGTACCTATAGTGGGAAGAGTCTGCTCTGATCCAGCTCAAAACTGTAATACATAAGCCTATCTCACTGACAGGACAAAGATTTGCAAGATCTGTAGCAAAATTCTGAGGAGAAATTGAAGATATTGAATGCAGATGGAGACATTCAACATTTAGTGCGCACACCTTCTCTTGGTGCCTATTGTATAGGCAATATACATAATAATGTATTGTGACTTCCCTTCAGAGGGAAGTCACTATGCCAATTACGATATTGGCTTTTGACTTCTCTCTCGACACCTTTTAAAATCAAGAAACCAAAAGAGAAACAAAGCAAGATTTTCTCCATAGCCACAAGCAGGAAAGATTGTCAAAAGGTGTTTTGGATGATATATTATGACTTCTATCTTTTCTCTTGATAAGTATTAAAATGTGCGAAAATATTTTTTAAAAAATCACTAGGTTCTGCTTTAAGCCCTTTTTGTCAAGTTTCATTTGGTCCAAGGTCTGGGTTAAGCCTGTATTCAGCTCCTCCTCTATCCAAGTATTTAGTCTAATTCCTTAGCAGCTAATCCCTTCTTATAACAGCCAGTGAAAACTGTCGAAATGTTAGATTATTCTGTCTATAAGCACATTAGGACAGTAGGCCACTCCACTCCAAGACTTATGTAAACATGGTCCTGGGTAAAATCATCTTTCTGTCCTTCAGTTTTAATGAACATCTCTTCTCCCTACTCCCAGGCTGTACTTTGAAAAACCTTTCTTAAAGTACCCAGGCTCATTTTAAGCAGCCTTCCCCAGACAGGCCTCAGTTAGGAATGCCAGCACATCTCTGTCAGCATGGCAACTTGCTGAACTTGCTGACGCCAACTGAAAATAATCCATCAAAATAAATATAAAAAAGGACAAGAAGGACAGCACAGAGAGAAGTATATGCAGTGGAGAGAAAGTGAGATGCTAAACCAACACAGCCATGGAAGAAAACTTTGATAAAAGCAAACCTTAAGGTTACTGTCAGCTTATTTTCTCCTTTCACCATGCAGCATATCAGAGACTGGGTGGGAAACTGCATTGCGCTATTTCCTAAAGTAAATCAGCTAAGGAAGAGTCTTCCCAGTAACTGCCAAGACAGTTAATTTTTGATTACTTGAAGGAGGTGGATCATCTATCTTGAAGTGCTCCTTTTCCCCTTTTATTGTTTCATATGCCCATAAAGTGTCACAGAATCACAGAATGGGTAAGGTTGGAAGGAACTACAATGGGTCATCTGGTCCAAACGCCCTGCTCAAGCAGGGCCATCCTAGAGCACATTGCACAGGGTCGTGTCAATGACACTAAACTTTATTCTTTATGCAATTATATAAATATTTTACTCTTGACAATAGGTCGTTTTCCATGCAAATTCCATTATTTATCTCCATAAGCCATAGCCTTCAACTTCAAATATATTGAGAAATTAGTAGTAGGCTAGATACTTTAAAAATCAATAATACACTGACAATATTTCTGTGAAGCCAACCTGAAATAAATCTCCTGAATTTCCTAGTACAGTAATAACATCTTTAAGAATTTTGCTTGTATTATATTTCAGCATCTGACTTGTATAATAACCCAGCTGCCAAAGAGATTGCATCACGGAATTAACTACAGGTCTCAGTAGCATCTTAATACAATAATTACCAACACTGAAAATTTGCACTAGGTAGCACTTAGCGCACCTCTCAGGAAGGTATTCCTGAGAGGAGCACTCCTCTCCTTTGCACTGGTACAGGCTTGCAGACAACCAAGAAACAGACTCCACCCATAAAACCTCTCAAACCATAAGCTAGGGGTTCGATTTCCTGAAAAACCTCAGAGTTCCATGGTAAATCCTAAACCTAAACAAACAAATCCTATGTTCCCCATTCAGTAGGACTACCAGAAAAACTAAACAACTCCTGCATTGCACCTTGTAATCTCCTCAACATGTAGCTTTCAAGCCCCAATGTGTTCATGTCTGAAGTGCCAGAGCTGGCCATCCTGATAACCTACAGTGCTTCCTGTTGTTACGAGCAGCTTTCATCTATACCATTGTAGTGCTTAGCTAAGGCAATTGCAAGCAATGTCACTGTCAGATCATAAAGGAAAGTATCATCTCCATGTCCTACTACAACTATAAAATCACAGTTTTCTGCCTGAGATCTCATCTGCCAGTTGATAAGTTGTCATGCACGTAAGGGGAAAAATATACCTGCCAGGTTTCACATCAAGTTTTGGCAAATGTCTAGATATTCACAGTAAGGTAAAGCCTAGGCAAAAAACCTCCCAGGAAGAATAATACTTAACTGACCAAAAATACCATCCACACTGTGTGGTGACTGAAAAATACAATTTTTATATATGCACACACACTCTGTGCCTCTTTCCTCAGCTACTGACCCTTTGAACTCTAATGCAGTCTTCATGCATCAGTCAATTGAAGGCAGCACAACAGCAGCTGTAGACACCAGTCCCTTTGCAGCAGTATACTAACACAATTAATTGGGTATTGGTGTGAGTTATTACCAAAATCCAAAAAGGTTTTTGATATGCACCAAGAGTTTCTGTATGTGAATGCGAACAGCCTCTGGCACAAACATGCTGCTGGATACAGAATGCCTGTGTCACTTTCCTTGATGGATCTACATCCTGGACAATGCTCTCTGTTAGGAACAACAATAGTTGGAAAGAGACATTTGGTTTTGATCAGTAGGGCCACTGAGTCTTATTATATTCAAAATAAAATGTATTTGAAAAAGAAGAAAAAATGTCCAAAATATTTAGAAAGCAAGTACCACAAGCTAAACAAAAGGTTAACTATTTTTTAGAAAAACCCCAACATTTTAACTGTTTCACCAGTGTTCTGTCTTTTCCTGAAATCACCTGAATTATATGAAGATTAAAAGCAATGACAAATCACATATATAAGTTAGGAACACAGTATTTAACTGCTGCTTTAGACTCCAGTGCCAAAACATAAATTTGGAAATCCCCATTTATTTTTTGCCTAACCTCAGAAGAACCCAAGATTTTCCAATATTTATATACTCTAATCACTCATTATCTGAGGCAAGCCATGGCCATAAGCACCTTGATCTCAACACCAATGAGGAGATGGAAAGGTAATTAGATATTTGCTGTTAATCACTGAAATTTTCTACTCCTTGCTCTTTTAACACTTTATGTCATAGCTACTGTGATTTGGTTTTTAGCTGATTCCCTCCTATATCAGCAAAGAGCACTTCAGAAGTTTCCTCAGCAGCCTCAAGCGGAGAGAGATGATGTGTGTTGTTGTTGCGTCTCACAGATCAGCCGAGCACAGGCGTAGCTCCCTGGTAGTGAGTCTGCCAGGACTCGAGGTGTTCCCTGGAGACCTCCTGGTGTCAGACAGTGCCATGGACTACCTGCCCTACTCAGCCTTCCTGCTAAGTGCAGGTCAGACACAGGGTGGGGTTTGCTCCTCTGACCCCAGCAAAAGCCGGGATTGGATTACGTGTGCATGTGGGATGGGGAGGGAGGATGGGAACAATGACAATATGAAGTAGTGCAACCTCTGTGCAGGATCCTGTTACCCCACACCAAAGTGATTCCATTGCCAATTTCAAAATTCCGTGCNGTGGGGGGCGGTGTGGGTTGGTTGTTTTTCTTCACTGTATTTTATTGTTGAATGCAAAAGGAAAGAAGTAGATGAGAGGGTAGGGTATAGATCACCTTACTCCTCCGCAGGCTTGAAGAAACCAGAGCCCAGGCCAGGATCTCCACCTGCAAGCAGATTACTTACAAGTTCCTACCTTCACAGCTTCAAGCAGAGGGAAGAGAGTGGCCCATACTGCCCTTTCCAGTAGTGTTCTGATAACAAGGGTAGCACACCCAACTCATGGCATCATCCAAGATCCCATCACAGACAGTCATAATTTTTGCTGGGATGAACCCAACAGGCTTAAGGCTGGTGCACAAACTGCCCACATAAGTATTAAATCGGAGTTAAGTATAGTGTATCAAACCTCACCTAAATATAAATATATAAATACATAAATACAAGTTTTACTTTTAGCTATTTGTTTCTATACTGATAACATTTGTTTTACCCATTAGAGTCCAAAAAGTCAAGGTGGCCATTTGTCAAAAGAGGAGTTGTGAGTATTTTACCCTTTTGTTTTTCCTTGCACCAACCTTCCCTTCTCCAGCAACTAACCTGGGTACAAACAGTTTCTTTACCTTCTGCCCTTGGAGAAAGGCAGCCAGCAAGTGAGCTGAACTCAGTGTCTCAGCCCACCCATATTGGGGCTGCTTGGACATTAGTCTGCAATGAAGGTTGGGTGGTCTCAGTGCAGCCATCAGTGTCACTGCACATGATGGACATGAAAGCACAGTCAGTGCTACTGCTCTCTATCCCTGTGGGCAGTGGGAGGAGAGGTGTCCTTTGGCACCAGGAGTGCAGAGCAGGTTGGGCAATGCAGGAGGTCTCATACAGGGTGTTCAGGGCTGACAGCAGGTCCAGTGCAGGATAAGGTAGCACAAGGTGGACAAGTCAGTTGCATTGTGGCTTTGACCATTGTGTATTCTGTGTTTTCTGCATGCCTTAGAGCACTGGAGTATTTGCTGAACAGCCACTCACATGGAAAGGATCTAAGCTATCAAAGTAGCTTTTCAGAGGCTTTCTTAGGCCTTTTCTGTCCTCATGGGTGCCCTCACACTTGCCATTAAAAGCATACACACCCACACAATTCAAGGAATTTCCTTGTTTAACACATTTCCTTGTCTTTTCCATTTATGAAAACTCTCACTTACTAAGATATCTACATTTCTATTCTGCATACTGTTTTCAGCATTCAAAAAATTATTTACAAGTGTCTTGATAACTTTCCCCCCAAGCATGTAATTGTGAACAGTCTCTTTCCAATATTTTTTGCACTTTATCAAAAAGAGTCTGTGCAAATGAAAATAAGTTAAATACTCAGATTACTAAGCACAAGAGTTTCCTCTTCATTTGATATCAGTTCTATAGCATTTGAAGGAGCATGGCCTAAAACTGAGACTTTTTAAATTCAGCAAAATATTTGAAATCTGAAATAAAAAGCATTTGATATTCAGGAAAAAAGTTATTTCTGAGACTATTAAATACTATAAAATTTAATTTATGGAGATTCATTTGCGGGTACATTTGTTAAGGGTGCATATGTATAACTGCATTATTGTTCATGCTTCATTTCAAGCTATCTTTCAAAATTAAGAGCTGAACTTAAACTCTGAGTTTCAAATATTATAATAAAACATGTATTTCAAAATTGGCTTAAGTTCCATGTCTAAAGTTCAGACAACAGGAATCCATGACATGAAAATACACTGTTCCAGAGAGCAGATAAAACTTAGGCAAACACCTTATAAATCTGTGCCCACAGAACTTAAATTAGTTCATAAATAATGATTGAATTTTTTACATGGCCTGACAACACAAAACCAAAACAAAAGCAATTGCTTTTATTTCATGGTCCCTCACACAAACTCCTGCTGCCCTTTGAAAGCTCTTTCTGAAAGCTCATTTTACAGACAGTACTCTGCAGCTGACCCAGGGAGCTTATTCAATACATAGCTTAAATAAAAGATTATAAATAAATAAATGTGTAACTTTGTTTAAATATTTCAGGAGGACAATTTCAACTGTAAATTTGTTGTTCCCTATATCTGAAGTGCTAAAGGAAGAAAAACATTTTATTTGTTCTTGTCTTCTGAGGGTAGCCCATTGCCTCTTGCCATACCAATAATTTTCCCTGCTAAGGACTCATGCGTTACATAAGTAAGATCTTACACATCTCAACCTAAGGCACCTACAGACCACGCTCACAGCTGAAAAGAAACCTGCCATCACTGCCTTGTTTCTGTGTAGAAGAACTGGGAAATATAAAGAAATCACTCAGTAAAGGACAAACTTACAGATTAGAGCACAGTTACCGAGCTGGGTAAACTTCTTAACACTCTTTAAAACATTGTATGAATCAGGGGTCCTTTTCTATCATTCAACAGGGTAAAGACAAACAGAAGCAAGCATCTGATCTGGAAAGTTGTCTTTCAACTGTTAAGACCATAGACTGCTGCACATATGACTTCTTCTGCTTTAAGGTATAAAAATACTCAGTATACTGTATTGAGGATACTTAAAAAGGGGCGAAGTAATTTTGTGTTCTTTTAAAGTTAATATTTTTAAGCACATTGATCTGGATAACCTTTCTGTTTGATTAATGCATACCTTCTCCCGGTGCCTATTGTATAGGCAATATACATAATATTGTACTGTGACTTCTCTTCAGAGGGAAGTCATTATGCCAATTAGGATATTGGCTTTGGACTTCTATCTTGACACTTTTTAAAATCAAGAAACCAAAAGAGAAACAAAGTAAGACTTTTTTTTCCATAGCCACAAGCAGGAAAGATTGTCAAAAGGTGTTTTGGATGATATGAATTATATGAAGGTTAAAAGCAATGACAAGTCACATATATCAGTTAGGACCACAGTATTTAACTGCTCCTTTGGACTCTAGTGCCAAAACATAAATTTGGAAATCCCCATTTATTTTTTGCCTAACCTCAGATGTCAGATGAGTCATAGTCACCCTCACTGCTGCCTTAGGGCCTCGTTCAGAGGTGGCCACACAGAGTCAGTACCAACATCACGGTTATGCTGCAGAAATCCTGCCAAAACCTGTCTGCCAGATCAACAAGGTTTCTGGCCCCCTACGCACAGAAGCACCAAGTTTGGGCTACCAGGGTGGTATTCAGATAACCCATTCCTAACATCATCCCCCACTCCAAAGCAAACCTTTTTCTTCTCATGGCAAACTGTTACCTGCAGTTTCCCAGAGACACAATAGTGAGGGCTCCTGTCCGTGTCTAACTTACATGTGGACAAGTGACTTTGGAGCAGGTCAGTAAGGTGACAGTGGCCCCCTTAGGACTAAACAAAATGATTTCCAAGTGACTATAAAGACGTAGTCCTTTGGTATCTTGATTTTATCATCTGGAAAATAAGAAGCAATTGTCCATCCTTGCTTTCCAACCACAGCACAATAGATTAAATTCCTTATTGTCTGCAAGCTGCCAAGTATTTTTGATACAACATCCTACAAACATGGTCTGTGTTACTTTCAAATTCAGTGTATTTCAAATTCAGTGTTACTTTCAAATTCAGTGTATTTATATTATAAACACTTTGGAGGAAAATGTCAGGGGTTTAAATTTTTTTAAGGAATCTTTAAGTTTTCAGAACTAAAATCACTAATACTGCCAGAAGAAGTTTTCTCACAGGAAACAGAGCATAGATTCTTTTCATAAGGTCTGAAGCAGTTTATAACACAATTGGTGGTTTTCTTTCTTCTTCAATCAATAGAGTAAATTTTGGCATGAATTTATAAATGAGCAACAGACTGAGCAGAAAGATGTCGACAGCCGGTTAGAAGTGGAAAAAGAAGCAGCAGTGTGGGAACTTTTCACAAGTGAATGCACTTACTTTCTGGATCATTTGTTGGTTCTCAAGATGGTAACTTCAGATTTCACTTTGGAAAAATTATGAAACATTATTTGTTCTGCTGTCAGCATGGCAGACACAAAGCCACATGAAACCTCTCATTAGGTGTTTATGGGGAATGACCTAAGCACTTGGGTTTTCCTCCCATCTTGCCTGCTTCCCACAGTTCTCTTTGGTTTCTGTCTTTATGATGGCATATCTTCTTCTAAACATCACTTTCTAGTGATGCAATCTAGTGCTTTGTGATTACCATCTGATTGCATATCCTTTCAGTAATTTCAGCTGATATCCCACTATTCCCCTCACAAACACTGAACTGAAGTCACTTTCCAACTGGCTCTTTCTCTATTGGACAATTCCAACTGAATATTTCTGTACTGCTAGCCTGGAACAACTTCATATAGAGCTATGGTTAGATAATCCTGACTAGAGCATGAAAACCTCAGAATTCAGCAGACCCATAGTTCTAACAATACTTGAAAACGAGCATACTAAAAACAACTCCTCTCCAAAAAATATCTATTACCTTGATCATAGTAAATTTTCAGAGCTTGAAATATGGACAAGAATATCACACACAGTTACAAGAATAGTTGTACTATTTATATGCACTACAGATCAAAACTAAATCTATCAATTTAAAAGGACGTAAGCTTCCATAAATATTTCTTATCATTTTTCTCTTATTCTGCACAGACAATTTCTGATTTTTTATTAGACAAAATAAAGAGATTTGTGAAATATTTTCCATGTTGCCGAAAAGTTAGCCTGGACAGTGCAAGAACTACTGCAAAGTAACGGCCATAAATAGAGAAGGGGGTTGAATTTCTCCTTGATGGGACAGAACAGGAAGTTTGAGGAAAGAGGATGACAGACCAGCTATTGGTCCAAGGCAGGAGGAAAGATCTTTCCTTCTGCATACTTTGTTCAGAAATCTGAAAAGATTAAAAAGTGGTGAATACTGGGAGGGATGATAACAGCAGACTTGCAGGCCCCTTGGTGAGTGTGATGTAAAAACCCACAGAGAAGCCTCAGCCAGGTCTGCATGGCCCATGAATGATTAACTATTCAGTCCATGCCAACTTTCCAAGCTCTCCTGCCAAAGAAAGAACCCATTACATTTGGATAACCAGTTGACAGATACCTGTTTACTCCCAAGTATAGAAATATTCCACTGATTTTAATGAATCTCCATGGGGAGCTTAAAGACCACCATAAATTCCCTTTAAGATCTCAGGGCAACCTGTTCATGGTAACTAAAGAATTACACAAGGCTAAGCAAACACTCTTACCAGCTATTTAGTCTTGGCACCTCGGTGATGGGGTTTTTTCATTAAAGATTTTTACACATAAATAAAAAAAATTACTTGGTAACCCATAAATTTTAAGCCTTTTTCAGATTTACATCAGATTCAGTACAGCTCAATCAGTTTAAATAATGTGAAACCTTAAACAACCAATAAATACACATGCAGTTTTCATTCAATGCAGATTAATAAAACAATTCAGAGAGATGAAAAATCTTCACTGGATCTCTACCTATGCTATTCCAAAAATATCTTTTTTTCTCCATAGTAATATTAAACAACCTAGATAGCAGCAGAAGCATGGAGTAGGAAGGAAAGCATTTAGAAAGGTCATAGAAATGCATAAGTGTGCCTCTGATGTTATTAATTCCTTCATGCATGGAATCCTGAGTTGTCCCTCTTCTGCCAGAGGGCACAGCAGAGACATAGCTGCTTCCATGGCAGCCACAGACAAACCCCAGAGACATCACCAGTACCATCTTCTGCACAGAAACCCCAATATTTAGCCTTCAGGCAGATCAGGAAACTTTTCTCAGAATATCATATTCTGCCCTCCCCAAATCAAATGATCATTTCATAAGAATTACGGTACAAATACATTATTTTGGGGGCAGGGAGGGAAGATATATTGAACTGGCAAAAATTATGAATAACATAGGTTTGTTTTGGTTTTAAAGATATTTATGAACACCCTAAAATATCTCCAGAGTAACGAATTTCTCTTGGATGTGGATTTGTGGAGACTTTTTGCAAACTTAGAGGAGTTAAACAAGGTGAGTAAAAAAACACAAGTGTGACTGTAATCAGAAATCAACCAGCACAATAAAAAAGACAAAAACCCATAATGTTCCTATTCGGTTTCAGTGCTCACATTTGGAACTTTGTTCAAATAATCAGTCATTTCTCCTCTCTATTTTTTATATCAGTGGGGCGGTCTCGGGGCGTAGTGGAGAGCACTCCGGTCTCCAACTCCCAAGGTCGTGAGTTCGAGTCCCAGTACGGGCGGCCCTGGCAGTTCAATGCCTCCCTGCCATCCGATCCCGTCAGATCTCGGATGCCAAGCAGGGTCAGCCCCAGTTAGTACCGGGTGCTGAAGATAGTCCTAAGGAGACTTCACTGTCACTGTCCAAGCTTGCTCAGCCATGGCAAATGAACCTTAGGACTTAAACGGTGGGGCCAGTTCTGCGCACGCTGTGCCTCACCTAAAAAATCCCCTGCGCAGGCTCGGAGGGCACACCCATGTGGGGTGAGCCCTTCCCAAATCTTTGTTCGCGAAGATTGGCCATTATTTTTCTATCAGTAAGAGTCAAATATAACCTGTGCAAACCAGTCTCTTGTGTCTCCAGCAAAACAGGCATTTTAAACATGGGGAGAGCTCATTTGGCAGTTGCTTCTGAAGTAAACACAAGTTTGAAACTAATTCTCATAAGAAGCAACCTTTTAAAAGGATTTCGGACAATAAACAACTACTACACAACCCTTACAGCAAAACAGTAAGCATGGCAAAATAACTACAGTAACAAGTTATCTGGCAAACAGGCACAGAGACTTTGCTGTCTCTTATGCCACTCCAATAGGTCAAGTTAAAACACAATGGTGACCCACTCTCTCCAGCTGAGTTTTCCCTCAGCATGTGAGTAAGGATCTCTTGTACACAGACCAGATGCTCTGTGCTCTTGTGCTACTTACCCACCCCTGTCCAGGTGGAGGGAGCCCACAGGGCTTGGCTGTGACGTGCTCCAGCTCTTTGCAACTTCTGGCCAGTTGCTGGGAGACCACTTTCAGCTCCTAAAAGTTAAGAAACCTGTCAGTCCAAGACAGCTTTTATATTACTTTAGAAGCAAAACAGAAGTTTTTCTTGGCACGAGGGCCATTTTACAGGACACCTTACTCTTAAGAGCAAAGTGAGTTTTGAGCAGCACTCTTCAGCTCCCTTAACTGAACGACTGGTCATGTTCACATCACTAGCCCCAAACCAGTTGCTGAGTTTGTTTTTTCCTTTATTGTAATTCCCTTGCCTTGATAATGAATATCTCCCATTTTAGCCTAAACAAGAAAATTGGGAAAGGTCTTCAAGGCAGAGGCAATTAGCAAGTACTCAAACACACAAGCAAGTCACTGCTGCTCAGTGACAGACTATATGCAATTTGGTTGTACTAATGCCAAGGTCATGGATTCAATCCCCTTTCTGGGCCATTGACTTAAGAGTTGGACTCAATGACCCTTGTGGGTCCCTTCCAACTCAGAATAGTCTGTGATCTGCAGAAAAAAACAACCAAAAACATATACCTAGCAAGATGATGAGTGATCAGCTGAACTGCTGAATGATCACCTGAGCAGGTATAAAGATAAAAGGAAAGAGATTTTTAGCTGATATGTTTCACCTTTTACTTGGATGTATGAATGGACTAAAACCATACATGCAGGGAACTACTAGAGTTCAGCAGACGTGTGGTTGTTGATTCCTTTGTTCAAAGAAGGGAGTTTGTTTTGTGCTTTGAGCCTGGCTGGAGCCTGGTCATGTCTTCAGAGAATTATCTTTAATACATTTCCTATTTTACTTTCTAATTTTGTTGTCCTTATTAATAAGGATGACAAATGACCATCTGTTATGCATACTTGCATATACAACAGATAGCAAATGTAGGAGAAAGTAGTTGTTCTCAATGTCTTTTGTTCCCTTTTTCCTGCATTTTACAGCATGCTTTTATCCTTGACAGCAGTCTGAATCCATGAAAAAATGCATGGTGTAAAAGGTGTAAATGTTGAAATTAAAGAATAAGCATCATCCTATAAGCAACCTTGCCCCCATTAACACATCAAACAAAGCAGTGTGCAGCTACAACATTTCATAGCAGTACCACAGTGGCTGATGTGCATTTCTGGCCTAAAATTTGGCCTAAAAATGAGCCCAGTCATGAATTAGTGTGAAAATATTTTGTTCAGGAGGTAAGTGTGGGCTTAGGAATAAGCTTTCACTCCCAACTGACTGATAATGTGGGCACCCTTGAATCCAATGCAAACATGTAAAGTTAACTTACAGGCAATATTTGACTTTTTATAGTATTTCATAGAAACTTCCCTCACCTTCAAAAGCATGAAAAAAACTCAACTCTGAAATACGGTTTCTTCTTCAAATGACCATAAAGGCTTCCTTAACTGTCACAGTTCTGCCACACAATCACTGTTTTCCAGTAGATACCATTCACCCATTGTAAATTTTCATGTCAATCCATGTTAAATACAGCTGTTACCTAAACAAGTTTAAATGGAATAAATAATCTTGTTTCAAAGCTTTTATCATGAAGCATTATCACAATGTAAGTGGGTATTTGTGTAGATTTTTTTTAGCTTCCAACTAATTAAAGCATTCTGGGCATAATTCTGAAGATAATTCTGGCAATGTCAGAGAGATAAGTATAGGCACTCATTAGGCCTGGAGCCTTTGGAGAGGCCAGGGGAGGGAAATGAAGTTGTTTTAATCTTAACTTCAGATCACTGATGCTAACTTCTTTTTTCCCCTTACTTAGATAAGTCTCAGTTTTTTGAAAACTTTTTTTGAAACTGTGAAGGAGCATGTCAGCAAGTCAGACTCTCCCATGGATTTCAGCTCCATACTCAGAACGGTAATAAAATTAGAAGTATTTTTGCTTTTATTACCAGTAGGTCCTTGCAGCAGACCATTTATAATACCATGCAGGGGCTTTAGAGCAATCAAGTCAGTCAAGGACATGCCATGTGTCACAGGTAGTTTGGTCTCAGACCCAAACAGCTCCTATCAGCAGGATGTTTTTCCTTTTATTCATTGGCATGTTTGAAGTGGTCATGGAAAGGTGCTCTGTATGTGGAACAAAGCATGGAAGGATTTTCCCTTCCTAGGGAAGAGCTGCCCAGACCCCGAGGAGACTTGGCTGGTGGGAAAGGTGAGCTTCCCACTCTATGGAAGATGTTTCCCTGAGACAAGACATCAGCCCCATCACTGGACGTTCCCTGCCTCCTTCTACTCCTTTGCATAGATCCTCTTTTACTCCATGGACCAGACCCACAAGTGTTTCTAAGTGCTTAATTAAGAGCTCAGTGGGACTGAAATACCTCTTACACTTTGGCCTGCATCTGCTAAACAAGGGAGAAGCACAGACAACTGTCCTGCTGCTGCCAAGCCCTGTCTGCCCTGTAACCCTCTTGAGTAGTCTGTGTGGTAAACAAGGCAGTTGTCTGAACAGCAATCTCCAAGAGCTCTAATTCCCACACTGCTTCCCAGGGTTTGTAAAGTTCAAAGTAATAATACAGTGAGAAAATCAATTGATGGACCTGAACTTTGCCTAGCAGTAGAGGCCATTGGAAAACTTCTGGGAAATACTAAAACAGAACATACCTCAGTGCTAAGATTTTTAACAGGAAGAGGTAGGCTAGAGCTTGGTTTCTCACCCCTGTTACCTCTGACTTCAAGCATTCTCATTGATGATGTTTGTGTGAGATAGAAATATTCCCAGACAAAACTGCATTTTATCATGGACAGCATTTGAAATCTCCAACCTAGATGATTTTATGCTATTATTTCTAAGAGCTATCTAACATACTCAGATATAAAATACCATGCTACATGAAGTCATCATAGCTGTTTCAGAGATAGTGGGTTTTATCTTCAACTTCTACATGAATTTCACATCATTTATTTTTAATGAGAACAAAGTCTAAGAATGTGTCACACATCTACAGAGCTGTTAGAACTGTACTCCCATGTATTGCCTGAGCATTGTTGTGGGGGTTTTACTGCTTTACACTTTTACTACTCTTTACCTTGTCCTTTACTTTTTTAATTCCCTCTTTCCCTATTTTCCTAGTTGCAAGAAAATCTCAGGTAAAATGTGCATTACAAAACCAAAACTGTTGTTTCTCTCTTTGTCATAATATTTTTCTTCTTGATAAATTTCCAAGTCTTTTCTGCAGTTTTTCCAGGGTGACCTCTGCCAGACACACCAGATTTATTGCCTTAATTATACCTCCGCTGTCTTCTACTTGGAAAAACTGAAACACAGAGAAGATTTTGGCATCTACCTGAAAGTAAAGTGATGGTTTTGTTGTTGGTTTTGTTGTCTTCAGCATTCCTACCTTATGACAGGATTTTAACAGCAGACTAGGAAAGTTCATTTGAAGCAAAACTGTGTAGACAGCATTTCACATCAATTTTTTGAACTGCAAAGGCTAACACCAAAGACAAGCCCCCCTTCTGAGTGTATGTTCACCTGCACATATGGAAGTTTGTATTTGGAACTTAGATCAGATAAGAGGGGGAAGTGAAAAGGGAAGAACTGGCTGCATTTCTGTAGGTAGAAAATACAAACTACTAGCCTCTGTCATTCAGATGTTTTGCACATAATCCCTTGACTCAGTGACCTTCACCTTAACAGAGTGAAATGGTTAGAGAAGAAAAAAGAAGAAACAAAAATGAAACCACATTGTAAATTCTCTCTCAAACGTTTTACTTTGGCATCAAAACAATACCATTAAGTAAGCATTTACCTCCCTCTAAGGCTGGGGGCATCAGGAATGTCTTTATGAAGTTGCAGGACTAAAGCAGGTTCTGGTTTTGCTGACACCACATCTGCCTGAAGCAACAGCTCCAGCCAGTGCAGTGGTGGGGATCTCAGGGAGAGAGCTCTACTCTTTCAGACCAGTGTGTTCTGTAAACACTTAAGACTGATCTTCAACATCACAGGGTTAGAAAGAGAAACCTGAAGTAGTGGTCTTTCCTCACCTGCAGCCCAAAAATGGGAGGACACCTCTTTGTAGCAGGCAAACCACAGCTTGGGCCTTGGAGTTTCACATCATTTGCTCCCTGACAAGGACTTCATGCTTTCCTGCTGAGGAAAAAGTTCCCCAGTGGCAAGTAACAGTGACAATAAAATATAAGGTGGCCTTCAAACCTAGCTCAGGTTAATTTTCTCAAGTTTTCCTGAGAAAATTTAAACAGTAGATAAATAAGAGCACTGTTTGATCTGATAGCATAGCCACAGTATCTGGAATGGGAAGCAGTAGTGCAGAAAGTGAATCTGAAAGAGTGATGCAATTCCCCTTGTAAAGAACTGTCCTGGTTTTAGCTGGGATAGGGTTAATTTTCTTCCTAGTAGTTGTTGTAGTGTTGTGGTTTCAATTCAAGATGAGAGTAATCTTAATAACAGTGATGTTTTAGCAGTGTTTAGACTAAGTCAAGGACTTTCTTGTCTTTCATCCCACGCCCCTGGCAAGGAGTCTAGAAGCATGAGAAGTTGGGGGAGAACATGGCAAAGACAGCTGACCCCAACTGACTCAGGGGATATCCCGTAACCTTATGGGGTCATGTTCACTATATAAACTAGAGGGAAAGCTGACTGGGGTGGGAAGCCTCTGCTCTGAGACTGGCTGGGCATCGGCCAGTGGGTGGTAAGCATTGTGTATCACTTGTTTTGTATATTCTAATTCTATTTTTTCTCCTTCTGTTTCTGTCCTATTAAGCTGCCTTTATGTCAAACCTCAAACCTTATTTTTTATTTCCCAATTTTCTTTTCCATCCCCCGGGGGGAGGGAGGGAGTGAATGAGTGGCTGTGTGGTTTAGATACTAACTGGGTTAAAGCATGACAAGAGCCTTTACACTGCCCTTACTCTCCCTGTGTCAGAAAGTCATGTTTCATCAGTCCATCTCATTACAGTCAGCTAATGATGCAGAAAACTGTTTGCTACCTCCCAGCCAGGGAGCAAGCTAAAGCCTAATGCAGGTTCTCCTTGTCTTCAACAGTGGTGTGAACAAAATGAACAGTGCAAGAGGTTGCGTCTGTCAGAGCTGCTGGTCGCTCCTCTGCATCGATTGACACGCTATCCCCTCCTCCTTAACAACATCTGGAAGAGGAGCACTGATGAAACAGAGAAAGGCCTTATCCAGTCACTGAAAGAGAAGGTGGAAAAGTCCATATGTAAGTAGCTATGGTTAAAAGTCAAGTATGCAATTACCAACTAGCAAGTCACCTGACTTTTTTGTTCATGGTCTTTGAAGTGAGAATTGGTCCAGTCCCTCTGCAGAAATGCAAGAGGGTGTTACTGCTTTTCTGCAGTCCTGAGTCTCAATCTGTAGTGAATGACTGGGGACATGTTGTGCTGTCAAAGTCTCTCTGAGCAATGTCACAGGACTCCCAAATCAGTGAGTCACTTGTATTTTCTCAGAATCATCTGCACTGACAGGCAAACAATTAAGAGTAGATCAAATATTGGAACAAACAAAGAAAGATCTCAAACAAAGAAGTCTTTGAGTTGGATTTATGTCTAGGGAGGATTTTTTGCAGCTGATCCTTAATAGGATAAATTTGCACTCACGAGGGGAATATTACGTCTGTGACCTTGCACCAATGACAGGGTTCTACCATGTAAAGCAGCTGCAGAGTTGTCTCAGCTACAGATTTTAGGTATCGTGGAAAACAAAGGGTTGGTCCAGATATTAACTTTTTCCTGCATTTGATCTTAAGTAAATAATTTATTAATTCTAAATAATTTATTAATTCAGTCTTGTTCAGGAAACTTTAAATGCATCTCTAAGTGTCTGATGGTCGTATAGTTCACCACCAGACAGATTTATTCCCCAAAGTCTTCATGCAGCCCCTACTGAAATCAAAGACAAGACAGTACATCAGCAAAACACTTATCCCAGCAGTCTTGACAGGGAGAAGTGCCAGACAGTGCGTCATCCTCCCGAGCAGCACACCAGGGCCTTGAGCCACCCACAAGGTGGGTCACTCTCTGCTGACATCCTTCTCCTTGTGCTGGAGATTGAAAGCTTGAGCACCTCCCCAGGAGATGAGGAAGAAAGAGAATTAACATCTTCTAGAGATACATAAATCTGGGGCCACTTGCGTGAATACTACAATGCCAAAATTACCACCTAAACCAGAGATTTTGAGTCTTTCTCTTCTTGCCAAGTCTCAAGTGGAGTCTACTCTAATGCCCACACAAGAAGCACAGTTGTCTGCGCAGAATGGGTCCCATAGGAAAATAAAGTGGGTTTGTTGCTAGCCTAGGGATGTCTCTGGGAGGACAGCAGTTTCAGCTATGGCCCCAAAAGACCATGTGGTATCTGGGGAATATTACTGGCAAAGAAATGGGCCCTTCCAGAAATTAGAGACCTCTGGGTCAAGGAAATCAAAGACAGAGGGATGATCCCTCTTTATTCACAGACACCTGCCAAGGATCTGCCTTCATTTTTTGATCCGTGAATCAGTCATTAAGAACAGTTTCAGTCCCAGTATTCACCTTCTGGTGGGAAGGTGTGTGTCTGAAATCATTATCTGCAACATCACTCAACTCAAGAAGTTGAAATTTAAGTAGCAGGTCCATTAAAGCTTTCCCCATAATGGCCCTGAATCAGCAAAGACACAGTCCTCATTTTTCACATTCTGAGGCACCTCCACCTAAGTTAAATACTTCAGTCACTTCTGAAAACACTTCCTCCAAAATTAATTCTCATTAATTTCAACAGTCTTTTTATCACGCTGTATATAATGGAAATTATTTTTCTCTCACTACACCACACAGTTTAGAAAGGCTGGACTTCTTTTAGACATTTTTTAAGATTACAGTTTTATTGAGTTTTATATGATTTCCTCTGTTCCCCAGACAGATTAGTAAACACAACCTTTTCATTAGGCAGTGAATTTAAGTATCTTTGAATGCATGAATTGAAATTCTGTGCCTGCTGATCTAAGAAGAGTTTAGGCATTTTTTACAATGTGGCCAACATTTCATCGGGGGCCTCATATGTGAGGTACTTTGGCCTTCACTGGAGAAAATCAGTATTGGGCATCTTCTAGAAGAACGACTGCTTTTTCCAACCTTGGCAGTAACTGGTGTTTCACACATTTCAGGGGATCTGGAAGGTAAAGTCAAGTGGCTGGACAACTTTCAGAAGTTCAGGCAGCTGCAAGAGGTCATAATTTGGCCTCAGGTCTGGGATCGTGACAAAAGATTCTTTGTCCCAGAGGTAAGTGGATTTAAAAGGGCATTTTTATCTTGAGGAGGGTTTAGTTTCCTGTCTATCTATAATGTTGTCTAATGTGGGTTGTCTGTATTCTACTCACTGCGGATGGCTCTGCTCTAACAGGAGCAGCTGCAGCCTGAGCACTGCAAATACTGTAGCTGAACACACACAGTGCCTTGGATGACAGCATGGGTTGCTCTCAGCTAGCATCCAAGAGAGTGCAATTATACTGCCCAGGAAGTCCCTCCAATACTTTCTTTTAGGGGGCAGAATGAAATAGGATACATGTAAGTATTACCACCACTTTATACAGATATGAATTATAAATTATTTGCCTCTTTCACTTCTCAAGCTGAGCCAAAGAACTTTCAATTTACATTTAAGTAGCCTTACAAAAAATTACACGACATACCTGAGTGTGCACCTTTCTGCTGTGGTTATCCCCTTACCCAAACAGACAGACTTTGGGCAGCAGTGAGTCTCAACTCAAGGATTTTGTCTGTTCACACACAGGGCTGCAAAAAGTATTAAGCTCACTTTTTAAAACTAAAACCCATCTTAACATTTCAAAAGCATAAATACATTTAAGCAATAGCAGTGCTGAAGTGCTCAGTTATCAGCTGTGTGATGTATTTAGCCTGAGATAAGACGACACATATGGTCATCTTGTTTAATTGCTGGTTAGCTCCCAGTTCACCATCATGTATGCAAGATTCCCTACTCTCTCTCTATCTGTCTTTTTTGGGTCAAGTGTTTGAAGCACGGCCTAAGAGAAAACAGCAGTGAAAACATTTTGTCTTCAGCCAACAGACTTCTTCTTCATGAAGGGAGGCTGACATTAGCAGGTAATGTCCCTGAATGTCCTGGTGTTGGGAGATAACTTGACAGAATTGTACTTTGTTATGGAAAGTCCAGAATGAACTTCTGCAATAGCGCTTAGGCCTGTATATGAAAGAAAAAGCAAGTGTAAAGCTTGTCAGAGAGAGACTGAGATACAGGCAAACTACCAAAAGGATAAGCAGTCTGTATGATTGCTTATTGCCACATCTGGATACTCAGTCTGCCAGGTGCTGAAGCAAGCCATTTGGCTGGCCAAAGCCTGCCACTCAAAGGGAGCATTTGGTGTCATACTGAAGAGTGAGGCAATAGAGAAGCAGGCAGTTTAGACTGTCCTATACAAGGTGCCCCATATGCCTGGGGACTGACGTTAACATACCTCAACCCTCTTGTGTTTCACTGAAATATATGGAAAAGTCCAAAGGTACTGCCTACTTTTATTTGTGTGTATTTTTAATGTGTCTCTGCTAAGTATGCTGAATTGATGGATGCCTTGGAACAGAAGGTATTACCCTGCCAGGTGGCTTCCCTTTTATGAGCAGAGCACTCATACAACATGCCATTAACTCCACAGTGATTCCACACAAGCAAGTTGATTTCTAAAGCACTTTCTATCACCCTGGCAGAGTGGAGACTCATGACTCTGCTCACAAAGAGGTCCAGTTTTGTAGCAGGACCCAGGCTGCTTACTGGGCAGCTGCTGGAGAATCTCCACCTATGCAGGAGAGGAGAATTTCCTCCTTACATGAACAGGAAGAAAACCCTGGGCAATTTGGAGAAGACCATCACAGAGTCATGAAATCATTAATATTGGAAAAGACTTCTGAGATCATTGAGTCCAATGCAACTAAACACCATCTGAAGAGGTGCTGGAAGCCGCATGCTATGGTGGCTGCAGGGCTGTAGCACTGGTTCAGCAGAAATAAGCCCAGCTGAGCCCAGTCTTACACTTCTCCTCAGGAGCAGAGATGAAAAGGCACTCAACCCTTTTTGTCTTCCACCACCATTATTGCTGTTATAAAAGGAGCAGCAAAGGAGACATAATCTATTTTTTTTCAGTGTTTGCATTCTTCTTCCCACGTGAGAACTAGAGTAGCAGAGGAGAAGGCACAACATCAATGACATGGAGAGCAGAAGAAAAGGTTGCTACTGATATTTAGTGGGTGGCAGGCAGAGAAGAAAGCAAGCCATTGAGTCTTCTCCAGCCAATAGTTCCCTCTGAATTCATTGCTCTCTCAATGACACATCAGACCCCAGTGCAAGAGGAAAGGGTGGCCACTGGGTGTCCGCATTTCTCTCTGCAATACAAAATTAGAAGATGGAGAAGAACATAGGAGCATAACTCTCACCCACCAAGACAACCAGCTGCCTGCAATCTGCAATATAAAATGGCCTAGCATTTGGCAACTTCTCTCAATGCAATATATTTAAATAAAAAAATTAAATCACAAGTCAAATATAATACCACACAACATAAAGAAGCATCTCCTAAAGTCACAGCTCTGAACACACTCACACAAATTTGGCATTAGAGTGAATTGTACCTCTTTGACTGAAACCGAGATCACTAAGACCACAGCTGCAAGGCTTTTTGTTATCTCCTAAGTGAGACCAGGAACAGGGGAGAGAAGTGGATCTGTCCTGATGTAGGAAGAGAAGGCTCTCAGAAGGCATTACTGTTGTCTTCAAGTGCCTAACAGCTGGTTCTAAGGCAGATAGAGCTAAAGGCATCTTGGAGTTGCACAGAGAAAGGATGAGACATAACAATGCCAGTTGCAGCATGAAGTATTCCCCCATTAGATATTTAGAAAAACTTGTTAACAGTAAGGGTTGTCAAATATTGGTACAGAGGACCAGAGAGTTTGCAGGGTCTCCTTTCCCAGACATATTCAAAACTTGACTGAATGACCTTATCTGCCTTGGGCTGCTTGGAGCAGCAGGTTGGACCAGAGATCTCCAAAGGCTCCTTCCAACTAACACCATTCAGTGACTCTGTAAACACAGTATAAATCAAAGAAACAGAAAATTTTGTCCACAGTTAGAGTTTCAACAAATAATTCCTTCCTGTGTAACACTCACAAAATCCAACTGCTGTACAAGAAATGCTGTGGAGAGCCCTCTAGGAAGTTTTTGACCTCATTGCAACTAACAGAAGGGAAATTTTTATAAGGTCCAATACCATTTGCTTGTCTGCAGCCTTCTGAAAGTCCAGTGGCACATAAGAAGGCTCTTAAGTAGTTTCTTTATTCTCCATGCAGCTGGGCTGACCCATACCTAGTTAGAATTTTAATTTTCAATAGTTACTGACATTGCTTTGTGGATTATTAAAGAGACAGTAAGTTTTCAAGCCAAACCATTCAGAACCAAACACCCAAGAAAGTGTTTTAGGGTCCTGCAAGATTGCCTGGAAGCAATAGCTCTGATCAACCCCCTGTGCCATGAAGAGTAGCTGAGCACTTCACGGTTACTTTTCACACACAGAGAGACCCTATTGGTGCAGGTTATAAAGGATAAAGTCTGCAGCAGAGAAAAGACATGATTCTGGAAGGGAACAGCAAGTTGGTACCAAAGAGGGAAAGCAAAGAAAGATTGATGGAAAGGGATAGGAGCCATACACAAGGAGGAGGTCAAAGGACTAAACTCTGCAAATCCATCAGAAAGTCCAAGTTTCCTGCAGAAAATGGCTTTAAAAAGTTACTCTTGCCTTCGTAAAATTGCTCCCTATGGTTTATTATAATACACAAGTTTTCAGCGTGGCTTGGAGATTAACCTTGAAGACTTTGAAGTATTCTCACAGACATTTATTGTTATTTTCCTGACATCCTCATGACCTCTAATCTAGGAAGAAAAGATAAGTCTGCACTACTTTGTGTAGTTTTTGAAAGGATTTTATAATGCTTCTAATTAATACTTTATCGCTGCAAAGGCATATGAAAAGGGCAGCATACCAGGAAAAGGTAGTACTTCCCTATTTCATTACCTCGGCCATTTTCAGAAGTTTCTCTGTTTACCAGGTAGGATTTGCTTATCTATAGCATGCTGATTGTTGTATTTGTACAACATTGATCCAGGTCACTTTTCCTGGCAGGCAAGTAGTTGTTTAATCACAATGACGTAGCTGCTACCAGGTACAAGCATTAGTAGCCAAAATGACCAAGAGGCGTATGATTGACTGTGTTTGAGAATGCAGATTGAGCGATGAGTAGTTGTGAACTACATTGGAAGACAGGGTTTGCTGTTGAAAGCATTTTGTAAGATGCAGTGATTCACAGATAGACCTCATCTTAGAAATAGAAACTCGTTAAAATAATCACACCATAAAACTGATTTTTTTTTTCGTTTTCCTTCTCAGAAAGCACAAGACTCCTTGATGTTTACCTCTTCCTATTCAATGATTTCCTGCTAATTACCAAAATTAAACGTAACAAAAAGGTAATAATGTACAGAGATACATGGTGGCAGTTGTTATGGGGTTTAGCTTGGTATTAATTTTGAATGTACTTTGGAAGATTAATCTAATGATAAAAATACAGGATGACCAATTAGCATGAAGAACAGGTGATACTTCCTTATGCTAATACCAAACCATACCACTGATTCAAAACCCTGCTTTTAGGCTCAGTATGTCACAGGAACACTATTACAGGCAGAATTTACATTAAAAGACCTTAATCTTTTTCTGATGTTGTTCTGATGTGCTAGATTCTTAAACCTCAGAAAAGGTTCAAGAATGCAAAAAGTTTCCTAATCTTCCCTGCATGACTCCTGAGTTCAACAACCTGGGAATTTTTTATCTCAGAAATATCAGAATTGTTGGAAAGAAAAAAAAAAAGAAAGAAAAAAACCCAGGGAAATGCTAAAATGGTGGAAGGTTGGCTTTATTCTCAGTTCCTATACTGCCTGTTGTCCTCTCTTTGCCTTGATTTCCCCTAGTTTAAAACTGAGATATAGTGACTCAGCTTAAGAAAATGTTTTTTGATGAATGGTGTTATAGAGTTCTATAGATGATAAACACCACAAAAAGGCACTGGGTGACTCGAAATTCCTAAAGCTTCAGTATAAGAGTCCATCTAGCTAATTAAGTTTAAGAAGCTGGTGTAAACTAAGTCTAAATGGACCTGTGCTAAAGCTCAAGAAGTCTGTGTCTGATTTAAAGAGTTCTTGGGGTTTTTGTTTTAAACAAGCAGGTGTTCTGCTTTAGAGAGAAAGGAGATAGAGAAAGCATGCAGTGAGAGATTTTCCACCAGCAGCACCACCCCTTAGAAACAGGGGTGGTTAAGGAAGCAGAAATTCAAGGGACCTCATACCCACAGGCAAGTCCTATTGAGAGCTGTCCCATATACCTGTGTTGGCAAACCTTCTGTAACTGCAACTCATCTGGAGCTCTGGGAATTCTGTCTTCTGCATGTATGTCAGGGAGATGGGGGAACACACCTCCAAGGAATTGAGAAAAAGACCTGCTATTAAAACAAAGGAGGGGGGGGGGAAGGGAGGAAAGGGAAAAAACACCTTTTGAATGCCTTTGGCTTTTTCGGCCTGTCAACTTGTATTGTGTTTCTATTGTGGCTTTTTAGTGCAAGGTGTGACTTTGAAGGAGAGCTCCAGGTACCAGTGAGTTTTTTCTAAGATTCCTCAGGCAAATAAGCTGTCTGTGTATCTCTGATAAGAGAAAGCACATAATTTAGAGCTGTTTAGCACCTATACTTCACGAGCAGATGGCAGACAACCAGCTAACCAGCTTCATTTTCTATTCTCAGAAATATGGGGGCTCAGACACCAGCTTAATCCCTGTCTGTCCTTCCCTCACTCCTGAGCTGCAATCCTTCATAAGAGAGGGTGGATGTTGCACAGTCCTAGACCAGCCCATCCCACTAGACAGACTGATACTGAAAAACATTGAACCCGTCCATGTTACAGGTATGTGCCTGCATGCATCTGAATGCCTTCAGAAACACCACATCAATGCACTCTGTGTGTGTGGTAGCATAAGGATGCTGTTTGCCCACAAACCCCTCTCAGATGCCTGGAGTGCAAACACTGGTGCCTCAGCACTGCCTGGCTTCACAGTTCTGCTCTTGCTGTGAGGCAGGAGCTACTGCCACAGACCTCACACTCCCTGGCCCCCTGCCTCTAACAGTGACTTTCACATACACAACAGTGACTGTCAGGTATTATTCATTCAGCCCAAAGGAGGTATCGAGACTCCCAATGACTTCTTTCTCACAAGCCAAGTATTTCCTTGCCCTAACTGTCCTAAGACACTCTATCAAACCCAGGGCCTCTTTCCCAAGTACATTTTCAACTCCATACTAGTCATGCAACTTTTTTCACCTATCCCACTACAACTGCTCTCTTGGGTGTCCTCCCACATGCACAGTAGCCATAGGAGGCTGGAGAGGAGATTTATCTCCTGCTGCTACTCCTATTCACCTCTCCATCAACTCTTGAGAGAATGGAAATCACCCACTATACATCAACGCTTCCTTGCTCTCAGACATCCAAATGCATCATTGGGGAAAACCACCTCCTGTAACTGCTGCTGGGCAGTTGGGTGAGGAGGAGAGGAGGACCGACCTCCACCAAGAGTAACCAGCCTTACCCTGCCAAAACAACATTCCTGAAGTCACCAAATCAGAGCTTGTGTGAGGGAGCAGACATGAAACATCAGGCCTCCCCTTGGTGTGAGCCACTGATGCAGGCTCTCACACACCTTGCCTTGGTGTTGAATGGTGCTACATCCAGTTGGCAGCCAGTCACTAGTGATGTTCCCCAGGGCTTAGTACTGGGGCCAGTCCTGCTGGATGAGGGGAGTGAGGGCACTGTTAGCTCACAGACAACACTAAGTTGGGTGGAAGTGTTGATCTGCTGGAGGGTAGGAAGGCTCTGGGGAGAGTATTCAAGAAAAAAATGACTGGACATGGCACCTAGTGCCATAGTCTAGCTGACACAGTGGTGTTCGGTCACAGGTTGAACTTGATGATCTTGAAGGTCTTTTAGAGCCTTAATGATTCAATGAGTTAGCCTAACCCTGCCAAGATCACAGGAGCCTCCTATATCAAAGAGAATTAAAAGAAATACAAATCTCTTGGCTCCAGGGTCATCCTAATCCTAAAAACCGAGAGGAAAAGCTTAGGGAGCTAGAGTGCTCCGTAGGAAATCACTAGATACGGAAAAAGAAACTGGAACCTGTAAAATTTATGATAACTTTGAAATATATTCACCCAGGGTACTTAGCATTCAGCATCAATGCTAAGAAATAAAGTTAGGCAATAAAAGGCAAATAACTAAAGATCAGGTAAAGGGCTGAACACTCAAAATAATAATCCTTTTTCAAACGTGCTCCAGGCACTGTCTGCCCGCCTAGTAAGTCTCCCTAGCAACCCAGCAGAAATGGAGCAAATGCATTGGCCACCTCTTGCCTGCAGGGTGGAGGGGAGGGCAGCCCTATATCCTGTGTAAGCCCAGCTTTGGTACAAAGTCAACAGCTTTTGCGTTGGTGGAGAAGGCAGTGCAGCCACCTTCCAGTTTGACTCTCAAAGACTGGCTATAAAAGCCATTATGGAGATGGGAATAAGATTTTTGGATTTTTGTTTTTTCCAAGCCAGCATTTCCTACATCAGAGATTTCTAACCAGGGCCTTTCTTTTTCTGTGATCCAGTTGCAACCATAACAATAGACAAAGTCGCCTTCTGCATCCCAGCCACTGCTTAGGACCCTTCCCTGCACCCTGCACCTCAGTGCCTGACCTCTCCTAGATACAGCTGTTCTAACCAGCTACAGTTGTAGCTATGGCAGTCTCTGTTACTTACTTGTAGTCTTCCAACACCTTGGAAGCCCCATCCTAATGCAGGACCCCTTGGGTGGGTTACTATAAAAATAGTGAGAAAAATTACTATAGGGAGCTTGCAGTTCAGTTTCCCACCATTCTGTGTAAAACAACAAGCAAACCTTCCAGTGTCAACAGAAAATATCCCTAGGCAGGGGAAAAAAATATTAAATATTGTCTGGAATGTGTGACCTTGGAGAACGTTGCTGATTTATTTGCAGTCTCAAAGAGACTTTTATAAATGATGGTACTAAAAGATTAGTTAGCATGTTCTAAGAAAGTACATGTGATCCATCACATTAATCAAAAATTAAATCCTGATTTTTGATCTAGCAAGTACTTCTGCATCTATTAGTTTGCTGAGGGTTGACCTCACTTTGGAAATAAAAACACTCAATGCAAGTATTAGAAAATAAATGTACGTTGCAGTATCATAGAAATAACCTTTTGGCAGCAGGCAAAAGCCTAAAAATTATGCAGGATAATTCTAGTCCAAAGCTTCCTATATATCAGTGAAGGGGTAAGACATAAAATGGTGTGCCCATAACTCCAGGAAGCTACCCTAAAAGTAGAACTTTCTGCAAACACCATGACCTTGTACAAGAGATGTAATTTTACATGTAATAGTAGAAAGCCATCTCTGAAGGCTGGAAGCAGCAACATACTTTCTGGTTAGAAAATCAATTTTATCATTCTGCTCTGGATTTGATCTTTGCAACTACTTATAATTGCTCCACTAATAATGCTTTACACTACATTTGAAAGGGGCCAGATCCCTGGTATGTTATTATATCAAAGACTGATAATCTTTATAGCCACAGAATTTCTTTTAGAAAATATTATTGAGAGCTGAGTTCCAAAAATTGGCCAGAAAATTCATTTCCAGAACTGCAAAGTTCTATTTGCTATTAATCATAGACAGGCAGAAGGCATAAGTTCAGAAACATCTCCTCTGCTGCTACAAATTTCTGCTGCTGATTCACTGCACTAATTTAACCAGTCTGTACTCCGCTTCCCTTTTCTATAAAACCTGGATTATAGGGCTCTCCATCTTGCAGGAACATTTTGAGCCCTTGGAAAGGCTTGGACAGGGAGCATTACACAGCAGCAAGATATTGTACATGGTACAATACTCCAGAGCAAGCTACATGAACTAGAGAAATTTATTAAAAAGATATGTCAACTGCAGTAGGTTCAGAAAAATGTTGCCCTGTCCCAGCAGCTCGAGATCTGCGCTCTTCTCAGGCTGGATTCAGGAGCAGGGCTCTACTTAGGGCCAGTGCTCACAGGAAGGAAATCCCACACGTCACTCACCATTGCTTTGTTTAGAGTACCATCAACTCCAGTTAATAAAAAGCAATGCCATGTGAATCCAGAGCATTAGAACAGGTTGCTGCATCCCTCTCCCTGCTACTACCAGCCCACTCAAGTATGCCTGCTGTCTGCCACAGGGTTTTGGCTGCCTGAACATGCTTTTCCCTCCTCTTCCCCCAAGCTTGTTTCACAGTACGCTTAAGCCACCCCCTCATTCCAGGCATGTGATATTCATGTCAGAGAAACCCACCACATGATGCTCAAAGTCATGGTCAGGACCAAAAGTTTGTCATGAAACAGAGTGGAAACATGCTTGGCCCTGTAAGACATGGCTGCTGCCAGCCAACTGGGGACATTCCCAGAAGGAGCACCAGCTCAGGCACATAATCAGGAAGAAAGCAAAGCCACCATCAGCCCAAGTGCAGCCACTTCCCTTTGTGGCAACCATCAATGAATTTATTTAAATAAAAAAAAATAGGGCCTCTAACTTCATTATGATTTAGTCCACTTTGAAGGGAAATATTTCTTAATAATCCTCAGCTAGTCTCAAAAGCACCATAGCTGCACAATGATAAAGTAATTACACGTAAACCAAATGCAAATGGAATTAATGTTTTGAAATAAGAAAATTTCCCCATACAGAAAAAAAATTCACCCTATCAGAGTGCATTGCAGAATCATATGATTATATATATATATATCATTTCTTCAAGCATAATCAATAGGATATAAGATTGGACTGACAACTGTACAAGGTGCATTTATTATCACCTCTTTACAATCTTCCACAGTCTTCAGCCTGCGAAATGCTTTCCTAATACAGCATGAAAACAGGTATCGGCAGTGCATAGCAGTCTTCTTGCTACAAGCCGTCACAGAGACTGCCAAGGTAAGTAGCACACTTTTTTTTTCTTTTCTACTTACACAATTACACTTTCCCTAATGAAGGATGGCACACTAAAAGTGGTCATGCTGTGACAAGAATCTATTACAGTTGTGACAGTGGACCAAAACCAAACAAAATAACATCCCAATGCTCTGGTTCACACATTCGTTACAGAATTTTTGTTGCTGAACATGTACTGGTTTTATATCAGGGTTGATAGTGGGTCATATTCTTGTTGAAAAACATTACCAACTCTGCTAAAAAAAAAAAAGCGCCATTTCTTGTGTCAAAGAAATAAAGACAGTCAGCCTCTCCAGAGAAGTCAATACCAAACCCTGCCCCTCCCAATTCCCATGCAATAGTCCTCAGATCAGAAAACTGTCTCATGCTCATCTAGCACAACATGCATCTGGCAATTTCAGATGGAACAGATGGTATGCTTAATTCTACTATTATATAAATTTACCCCTCGTTTTCACACCATATCACATTTCTAGTAATAGCACTGTATATAACATCTGAAAGTGTGGTGGCACATCACAGGATTTTGCTTTCTCATGCAAGCTGAATTTCACTCTCTAATACCTAATGCACAAAAATTTGATTACCACAAAAACTAATTCTTAGAAGTAAATGGCAATATACTTTTTCCAGGAAACGTAATAAGTGAATTCTTTCCATTTCCAAGTCACTGGTTGGTACTTGGAACAGGAATCTACTCAAGAAGTTGTTACCTTCTCCTGTTATTGAAATATGACCTTTCTTTTCCAAAGCTGCCTTCACATCAAGGCTACCATCTTCTCAATTTCATAGAATCATAGAATAGTTTGGGTTGGAAGGGACCTTTAAAGGTTTTAGTCCAATGTCTAATCGTAGCAATTCAGAGACAATTCAGCTTCTGTGACCAGACGATCTGGACTAGCACCAAGAGAAGGAAGTTACGTATTTTAAATTATCTCTCCAGCATTACCCTCTGTCCTTGCACCTGGATGACAAAAAATATAGAGCTGAATGTTGTCAGCATGACGACAGAAGCTGAAATTCAGATGGCAGCACATGGAAGATCTTGGAGTAGGACAGCACCTGTGACACTGATAGCACTCAGGTTGTCTTAATCAGAGGAACAGCATTAAACTAATAAACATTACAAAAAAATGAATGAGTGCTTCAGCAATTACAAGCAAGAGCCTGAAGAAAGGCTAAATAAAAATAAAGGATCTGGGTATTTATATATCTGAATTAATGGAACTTTCTTAAGTTGTCTTGATTTACAAATATTTTTTCTTGTTACAGAAAGCATGGATGTCACAGATAGAAATGGCAATCTCCAAATACACCACACGACATGAAACCAAGAAAAGCACTGCTTTCTGCTTCTCAGTTGAATCCTCTGAAATTTAATAATGTCAGCACTGCACCAACAGAGCCAGTGGAAGACTGCTGCGGTGATAACATAGTTACTTCTTCCAAAATGCTTTAAGTTTCTGAAGCTAACAGAGTTTTGACTTTACTAGACTAAAGTGAGCAGTTTGGACCATGCCACAGAAGAATAAATTGAAGGGAGAGAATGAGCCATGAAACAAATGTATGGCTCCCAGATGCTCCTTTGCTTCACTTAGGGAAGGCTGTCTCCATCCAGGGAAGCTTTAACTCAGCTTGTCATTTCCTAGTGTGTGGCAGGGAAAAAAACCCCTACATTGGTGAGAACTCATTCACCAGAGAAGTCTAGAAGGCTTATTCCATCATTCAAACTGTGTTAATGAATTCCATCAAAATAAAGTTGTGTAGTCATAACTCCTGATAGTTATGCACCTCTACCTACTAAACTATAATATCACAAGATGGTTTTTGCATTAATATTGAGCTTGTGTACATATGTATCTATATGTATGCACTTACCCAGTTCACTGCTCTCCAGATGCAGCCTAGGCCACTGTGATACACATATTCCTGCTTTTCCCCTGTGCCTATGATGGGCAGGCTTCCTGGGAAAGGAATAGGCTTCATGCCAAGTGGTGAATGTGTAAACCAAGAGAGCAGAACAGCGTGCAGACAGCCAATGTGCACAGGGGCACCACACAAGCTGCAAACACTTAGCCACAACTTGGCTGACACAGCTGTGCTCCATCTTCCCAGTCACAAGCTCAGCTGCACACTGCATCACATCAAGTGCTCACCAGAACATCACAGTATCTTTAAACCACTGCTTACAGGACAGAAAGATAGTTCAAGCCCAGAGGAGTCACACCTGACAGACTAAGCTCTGTGCTTTGTGTGCTGGTAGAAAGGAGTGGGTATTTCACTTCATATATTTTTTACCAAAACAACCTTAAGCCAGGTCTGCTCTTTACCAAACAAACAGTTCCAGAGATTCTGTAATTCCTGGAGGCATGCACATCTCCAAGGAGGATGGTATTCACACACAGGCTGTCTTCACAGAGACACAGGCTCAACAGGCTCTTCTGTGGTCTCAAGCAAAAGACACCACAGGCAGGAGAAACTGACTTCCCATCTCAAACTGCCATTCAGAGAAGACTTCTCTCCATCTTTCTCCACTTCTCCACAAAGCCCCAAGTAAAACCTGCTTCAATAGCCAAACACAGGTTTTTGTTAATGCCCCCACAATTCAAGCGTGTCACAGGACTGACCTCTCTCTGATTAATCATCTGGTTTCTCTCTGCAACACAGTTCCATCCTGAAAGAGCTTTCCATTTCACAAGTGAGACCTTCATTAGTCTAAAAAATAGAACAAGTGCTACTTGCTAACAAGGCTTCCAGTTATGCCAATTGTCCAACTGCACTGAATGTGATGTTTGAACATAGCCAGGGACAGAAGGACTGTAATTGAACATGGGATACCCAGCAACCCTGTGCAGCCATTGGGAATGGAAAGACTACTCTGAACATAACCTGTGGAAAAAAAAAAAAGATTTGAAAAACACTCATTATCACAGTGTCCTCAGGAATGAGAATGCCTTTGCTTCAGCTTCCCCTAAGTCTAAGCAACTGGAGTGCTTATCTCTTTCTCAGATGTGTGGCTTACCAACAGTTCATTCGTAAAACTATAATAAACCCCCACTTCAAAGTAGCTTTGCGGCCTGAAATGGGGCAAAATAGTTTTGAATGATATAACTGGTCTATTAGAAAGGTCTAATTTTTTTATTGTTATTAATCATTCCTTTACCAGGTTAGAAAACAAATATGACATTTCAGTAACATTTCATTACAGTTTATACAGAACCAGTCGATGCATGGTGTCACCTTCTCATCCAAATCCACAGCCACCTTCCAAATCACAGATTTTAAGAATTACAGTGCGCACTGGAGTAAAGTATTTCACAATGTAAGGCACAACTACATGGTCACAAGCAGTAAACACAAACACTGAACACACAACTTAAGAGAATGAAACTTCAATTAAAATGAAACAAAACCAAAACACACTCATGCAAAAAATCCACCTATACCTATCAAGATGGTATGATCCAGTTTAAAAGAAGTACAGTACTCTGTAAGTAAAACCGCAACATAAGTCTATTATACATTATTTCTAAATACCGGATAAAAACTTATAATCTTTTTCATTTATATTTTATACAGTTATACAGAAATTAAGCTGTATGAACAATATTCACATCTGCAATAATAAACTGATCATTAAAATTCAGAAAAACGCAAATGAGACCATGTAATTTGTGACACGCATCCATTACAGAATACCATTCATGTTCACATCTCGAGTACTGAAGAAAAAACTACACCAAATTAATGGTGCATTTGGTGACAGGACTATATCCAAATGACAAAGCTGCATACAAAATTGTTTTTACCCAGTAGACCGTAAATATGAAAGCTTGTGGTTATGATTTATTTCCATCCAGCATCTAGAGTTTGTAAGGTTGAAACTAGAGAAGTTAAAAGCATCTGACAGAGTTTAAAATAACTTGAAACTGTTGGGTACTTTCAAACACACATTAAAAAAAACAAACAAACAAACAAACAAAAAACCCAAAATAAACAAAAAAACCCAAAACAAACAAACAAAAAACCAACCGACCAAACAAAACCCCAATACCAAAAAAACAACACATCACAACTTCTTTTTCTTAATTTTTGGTGGTAAACTTTTGTAATTTTGGCATTCATTATAACTTTATTCACTACAACTACGACAGTGAGAAAACCTTGTTAAACTTACCTAATGTTTGAATTTCACACTAAGAGGTAGATTAAATGAAATCTTATGCAATGGCATCAAATGGGAAGGTTTTATGATTTTTTTTGTGACTTTTTTCTTTTCTTACAAAAGTGACAATTCCTCGACAAGCAGCATTTTGGACGTATTACTATAAAAAGTTCTGGTATTTGCTAACCCAGCAGGACATTCTTTAAAACATCCCTTTTGTGCCAGGAATCAAGCTTCAGCATGATACAACAGAGGACTTTGCCATAAAGTCAACAGCAGTAGCCTGGACCTGCCAGCACTGGCCTGTTCACATATAACAATGAACATTCTTTCCCAGCCCTCCTTACCCAAAAAAAGGCAGGAAATACAGATTAATTCATTTTTAGTGTTTTGTTTAGCCCATAGGGGGAGAGAAAATTGGAAAACATGCCTACCAAGCTTCTGCTTTCATTGTAACATTGATCCAAAGGGTTAGCAGGGATCCAGTAATCTTCAAATGTGCAGATACTTCTCTATCTGCTGTACAGTGAGTGCACAGTATGTGGAGAGCTACAGTCAATAAGCAGAGTTTATTACATTACCCAGTACCTATACTCTCCATTATTGTGAATTTAAGTGGTATCTAATATTCTCTCTAAACACGCAAACCTCTTTATTCAGTGCTCCTTAAAAAAAAAGAAACAGAATAAATACCTCCAAAACTGAGTTTCCATGCCAGGACTTTATTATCCAGTTATAGCTGTTTTTAAAAACTACATCATTTAGTGCTTTTGGAGAGGCTGTCGTTGGACAATAATTTTAAAGTTATCCTAGAAGGGATGCAGAGGTCAAGGCTTCAAAATTTAAGAACTGGACAACTGGCAAGATCCTTTAAAATACATAAAATTCATTTTTCTCATTTTATAATCTTAAAATTAAGTTCTACAAAGACAACATGTGTGTGACTAACACGGCTTTTGTTGTTACATGTGTTCTCAGATGATGACTGCGTTTTTGGTTAAAGGAATTGTGAGTGTAATTCTTCTTACATAGCAAGGGGCCAAATGTATACAGTGAAAAATACGTTTGATGATAAACCTTCTGTCCAATGACTACAGTTAACAGATGAAATGTAAATTATGCCATTCCGCTTATTGTACATTCTATTAGTTAGACACTAAAAAGTGCACAGTGCAAGTAACAGTACTGTTTCCTAGTCCTCCAAGAATATGAGAGCAGGAGGGGTGATAACTTGGAGGAGTTGAATTTATTAGTTCAACATACTCAAGCCAATGTTATTATTCTTCTTGGCATAACTTATATTCTGTTGAACTTCAGCTCTATCACTGAACTTACTGTCCATCACTGAGCATTGACCACAATTTTTTTAAGTTTTGCAACAGGGATTTGTTCCCACTTTGTGATTAACTGACACTTAACAACCCAGAAAACCACCTGAGTTTTCCAGGTCCCTTCTTTAGGAATGTCATTTCTCGTACATCTAGCATGAGAGGCTCAATTGTTCTTGCTCGTGTAATACAAACACAGAAAGGTGACTTCATGCTTCTTCCCCCAAATCCCTTCTTGCTTCACTGAGAAAGCTTTTCCAGTGAGGATTCACAAATAATCATAAAAGTCCCAAAGTCAACAAAAGTAGTAATTTATTGGTTTTGTGTAACTAGTGCTCCACACTCCATGGCAACTTGGTTACTTGACACCTTCAAAAACAGAGGAAAAAACCCACACAGTACGCTACAGCCTAGGACTCTTTTGCCAAAGAGTGAAGCCAGATGACAAATGAGATCCCTCTAAATTTGCCTCTGTTGGAAACTCCAGCAGAAAATTCCTTTTGTCTGCAGACAGCAACTTTTCCTACTGTGACTCACTAATTTTACCCTCTTCATTCAACCTTTGCAGAAGGGGGAAGATTACTGTAGGGAATACATGGGGAGAAGAAATAAGTAAAGGTGAAGCACAGCCAGCTAAGATCAAAAGGCTGCCACTGACCTCTGCAACCCTACCTGCCTCTAGAGGGGCTGCAGGACAGAAGTATGATGTGTTGCTGACATGAGGCCAGAGTGGAACTGTAGAATTTGGCATTTTGGAGGCAAAAAATGCAAGGGATTGTGGGTCTTTGACTGGAAGGAGAGGTGATGTCCCAAGGAACTTCTCCCCACCCCTTACCAAGACTACTTTCACGATAGCATTTGCAGCTTGTCTCTGCCCTTGTAGCAGCTGGTTTCCCACATTCTGCTCTCCCAGAAATTCTGAATGTGGATGGAGTGTCCTGAAGAGGAGAGAATTTCAAGAATAAAGCCCGTATTTGACTGTCCCATTTCTGATGCCATAGTAATGGCAAGGCATCAAAGGCAGCTTGCGGATCCCTCTCACCTACTGGCTTAAGTGCTGGGTTTACCATTTTTTTACCTCTTCCTCTATAATGGTCACTCCTCGGTGAATCAAAATGCCTCTTACTAGAGGCTGTGAAAACACATCACCATGCATCCTCCAGTTCCAAGACTCTAGTCTCTTCTGCCATTTTATTAGTTTTGCCTTCTGTTCCTCTGTATGCGATCTGAAAAACCAGTATATTACACTATTTTGTCTGGAATCCTTTAACTTAGCATAGTGAAAGTCATCAGGCTTTTTACTAGGTTATCCTATTACATAGATTTTGAACCAGTGCAACAAAAAGCCCACATTTCTACAGAAACATGCCCATCAAAACAGTTAGAGTCTGCAGGCGGATTCGTAAACATGAAGCTTTTCACCTTCCAGTTTCCCTTATTATGGGACATTCTACTGAGCTTGAGTACAACTTCCAACCTGGCAATGAAGCCAATCATCACAGGGTCTAGTATACCATCAACCTGTCAACAAATACAGACCAGCCCTAAAAATTATAAGCACAAAAAAGGAGCATAAGATTCAGCCATGGAGTCAAAAATTTACTCCAGTGAAAAGCTGTAGAAATCCTGATCTATTGCTTCAGGCTCAAAACTCAGGCACAAAAGTTTACACCCCACCACTGTTTCTCCAGATTTTAACAATCCCTCTTTCTACAAAGGCATGTTTGAAAAACACTTCCATCCCCTTGAAAAGATGGTCATATAAGCTGGTCAGCAAAAAGCAATTTTGAAAATTGAGCTGGTTTTGCCCTTGAAGCTGAAGAGCTCCAGGCCAAGGTATGATCTGCAGTCAGCTGACTGCACTGCTTCAGCAGTCTTTACACAACAGGATCCCAAATGGCTGAATTAAGAACAAACCTACTAGAGCTTCTACCACTGCAGAAGTCTCTCCTGAGCTTTCACATGGTCCCATTCAAAAGTAAAATGCCTAAACACAAGTGAGTCTTTTAACCATTTTTGTAGCTCCCCATGAAAGACTTCCATCTTCCTCTGCCTCGTGTTTTGACCTTGTGCAGTTGTGGGAATTTTTTCTCTTCCCTCTCAAGATCCCTCCTGTTCCATGTGTTGTCCTTCACCCCGAGAACAGCACAGGGCTCTGTGCTTTACACAACAGGGCAGAATGCATCCAGGCTGGAGTACAATTGTCACATCTTTAATTTTCCCACATTTCTACAGTCTTGTGTCAGACAAAAAAAGACCCTAAAGCAAACTTTTTGGCTTCTCTCAATAAATAAACAAATAGAAAACAAAATTTCCCAGAGGCAGGGATTCTGTTCATATTTTCTATTCAAAAGATTCTTATGCCAAACAGTTACACTGATGAGGAGAAACAGGGAGTCCAGAGGCTCTGTTCACATGGAATTGTTGCAGCTTTTTTTTTTAAGCAAGCAATTCTCAGTTCAAACCAAACAAGCAGGTCAGTATTTCACATAAACCACAGTTGTATCCCAAACCCTTTTACAGTGAGGAAAACCATTTACATCATTCAGTTGACTTTTGGGAAATAAGAATTTAATTTTAAGAAAACTCCTTGAAGCTTCATACACAGAACTAGGCAGGTAAGTTAAGAGGGGATACGAAACATATAGGCCACTACTTCTGGAGTAGAGGGATTAAGAAGTTTCTCCACTTGACAGTTAACCAGGACAAGACATTTTTCATAAAGGAAATTGTTCTTCATTCACATACAAAGCTGTCAATAAATAAAAGCAAACAAAACTTCCTGATGATGGCTAACTTTTTCCATCATTCTGACAGAATTTCATTCCCTACTTCAGGCAAGAAGTAGAGGAATTCAGAACACAACCCTTTTCTCTGAACAGCTGCCAAAATTTGGTAAGACACTGAAGTATTTGGGGTGTGGGGAATTTATTAGGATATTTAAGACAGAGTCCCTAAATATTGGAAGGCATAACCCCTGCTTGGAAGAAATAACCTTAAGGGTTTTGAAATACCAGATACAAAGGCAAGAAAAGTTAGAGACAGGCAGGCAAAAACAGAGATGCAAACAAAATCACAACAAAAAAAGAAGTTTGGAGACTACAGGAACTGCACAAGAAACCTCTTGTAAGTACATAAAATATGCATAAATATCTAAAGACATAGATATTGGCATCTTAGTTAGAGCTGTTTGGCCTGTAACTAAGCCAGCAGCAGGAGATTCATAACACCATTCTAAGCAGACATAATTAACAATGCATTTCAGAGCCCCCAGCAATGGGGGTCAGATCAAGTAATGCAAACGTGATGTTTGTTAGGTGCAGCAGGAGTTCGGCTTTTTCCACCAAAAGCTGAGGGAAGGGACAGAATAAAGGGTCAGATAAACTGTAGTCATCTCAAAAAAGACTTTTTCTTAGTGGGATACCTGACTTGGAAGGTCTGGATGTCCCTAAAAACTGTGGGTATCTCTCAGTGCTTTCGGGGTCTGGGCAGGAGCAGAAATGTGCTACAGGCTACTACCTAGTACTGTTTGTTTGCGTTTTAAAACTAAGGGGTTTTGGAATATTAAAATTCATCAACCAAATACACAAAAGTGAAATCAATCAATATGGGAATACTGTAATGTATCATATAATATTGCTACAATGCCAGATGAACTTGGTCTCATCATTTGTTCACACATACTCTCTTCTCAGCAAGACAGACACATTCACACACCAACTATGCAATACAGTATACGTAAAGGTGCTCCAGTACCCAAGTGCTGTATTTGGATAAGGACTTGGGTGGTGATACTGCAAGTGGGCAAATAAAACTGAGCTGAAGTTGAGTCCAGGCATTATGCTCACTGTGGAGTTCCAATTTTAGAGAGAAAAATGCAAGAACCAGAGAGAGAAAGAAAACAAAATCACAAGAGGCTACAAAGAACATCAGATATTATGCAATCAAATGCAACAGTTCTGCTTTTACAGCAACATTTGATACACAAAATCCTCACAAGGTTTTGCATCTTTTTCTTTGAAGGAAACAAGAATAAACTTCAATATCACATAAATGCTGTTTCTCTTGAACAAAAAAATAAGATAAAAAAATACATTGTTACTCCTCTGTTTAAACTTTATTTACAAATAACTGGGTATTTCTAATCTAGACATAAAAGCTCTTTCCATGATAAATGGCAATAACCTATGGATGATCTGAGCCCATGTCTCACCAAAAAATACAATAATTTTGCTTGGTATCAATAAACATTTTAAAATATACTAAATTTTGCCAAGTGTTACAATCATTGTCCAAACTGAATAGTAGTCTGAGTGCTGAACGAAGTGCATCAACAGAAATAGTAAATTTTAGTGTAACATTTCTTTGTCACTCACGATAGCCAGTTATCCTTGCAAGTCATTAAAGCAAGTATCACAAACTCGGACAGGCTTCTTAGAAGAAGGAGTTAAGGCATTCTTTGCTGAGCACTCGGCACAAAAGATATTTCCACACTGTCTACAGTGATGCTGTGAAAGAGAAGAAACATAGATGCTGAACATTAATGACAGGGCATCAATCACATCAAGACAACTCTCATGTTTCAAAAATGAATATGAATTTTCATAGGGTACAGGAGTAAAACATTCAGCAGTGCTTCACAGAGCCAGGAGAATACACCAGCTTCAGAAATTAACTGGTTGAGGATCATCCTCCAATTGAATTTGTCCTCTTGAACTTGTTCCGGTAATATAAAATATGTTCTTCTTACATGTAACTACTGGCTTTCACACTGAAAAGTATCCTTGAATCAAAGGACCCAGCAACCTTTGTTCAAAGGCTACCCAAAGAACATCACAGAATTAACGTGGGCCGGGGGAGTCACCTAAGACCAGTTAGGAAGCTCTGCAAAATGAACCTCACAAACATTCCTTGTCTACTTCATCGCCAAGTCACTTGTTGGAGTGATAATAATCTCTGCATCAAGGGCAGACCCTGCCAATTGAGGGATGCTAACATCTTAGCTGACCACAGCCATTTTTACAAAGAAGGTCTGACTACAGACCTAAAACACATCCAGCTGTTTCTTCCATTCTATGTCTAGTTAGTGTTTAGAAATATACAGTCACAAAGCACTAGATGATGGTGATATCTCATGTTTTCACACATACATAGTTTCAAACAATTGACACTCCTTTTATACCCATAAATCTGGATCAGACTGGTTATAAATATGTTTTCTGTAAATACCCTTACAAGAGTGTAATTTTGCTTGCTTGCTCAGAGGATTAAAGTATTTTAACACATTTTATAAACTGATGCTGTTGAAATGGCAAAAGAATCCCAAATAAAGTAAGCTCCACAGCCTTTATTTTTAATACATTAAGGCACTGCAAACAGTAACTGTATTCTGAGATGAATTGAGCATCACAGCACTATTTTCTGAAGTTTGCATCCCACCCAAAAGTTTGAAAACAATAGAAAATCCTCACAGACACACAGTAAAACATACCTACCCTTCTTACTGTCACTGAAAAGCCTTTTCCACAGGCCATACAATTCTGTACCTCATTGTCTTCTGCCCACTTCCTGTTGAGAGCTTGAGTGTGTTTGATCTATACAGAAGATGTAAAAAAGCAACATTTTTACTTTAAAAGCATGACTCATTCCCACTAATATCCTCTATTTCCACAGCACACTCTACTCATTGGACTATAAAAGCACCGATTCTGTTATGATACTCAGACTTTATATTTGTTCAGAGAAAAAACTTTCCAAGTTTCAAAACTATAAGCAGATTTAAGAACCCATAGAACGAAGTATGGCACTCACACCCTACAAACATAACACCTTAATTCACTCTATAAAAGTAACTCACCACCAATCTGACACAAATTTCTAATTCTCATTAAGTTCCCAGAAAAGAGACTCAACAGGTTTAATAATTAAATTAATTATATTAATTAAGTTAATAATTAAATTATACCTGTAATGACTGGTTTTCTCGGCCAAGTTCTTGCATTGCTGCAGTTGTGTTATCCAGCTTTTTCTTCATTTCCACAAGTTTCGCTTGAAGCTTTTCAATTTCTCCCTCACTTTTTATACACCTAAGAAAAAATAATAAATAGTCAGCTGAAAGCATATAAGGCAATGTACACTGCCTTCTTTTGGCAGGTTGTCATGTCTGGGAAGCTACTCCCAAAAAATCCAGCAAAAAAAGTCCTTACTGTGAAAAGTACTTGGATGTCTTGACTAGAAAAACATTTTGTTGTAACAATCAGTTTATCTATCACTGCTCCTAAGTATCTGCAGCTTATTGATACGTGGAGCTATTCCCAAAACCAAAAAGGGACAATGTTGAATGAGGTCCATGAACAGCAAACCTGGATAAATATGCCTATGCAACAGGACACTCTCATAAAACAGCTGCTGCAGATCAGGTTGAACCAAAGAGCAGAAAAGAAACCTTCTTCCTTTAGCAAGGTCACCTCCCATGAACTGAAAGAAATTCAGTTAACTGTTGAAGGCCAAATTTCAAAGGGTGTTTTTCTGCCAAGCTGTAAGCAGCTACTGGATGAGCTCAGCACAGTACAGCAAGTGATTGCCAAAGAAAGAGGATCTCACTTGAATTGATCCCATACTTTCCCAAGGTCTCTGCTCAAAAAAACAAATCAACAAGCTTGACAGTACTGATGAAAGTTTTCCACTCTGCCTTCACCAAACATGTCAGGAAATAAGGACAAAAAAAGTTTTCTGTCTCACAGGATTACCCTGGTAATGACTGCATTCAGCTAACTCCCAACACCTTCCATGCCTCCCGCTGCCTGAAGGAACAGTGCTCTGCTTACTGAAGACTTAAATATATTGTAGAGACAATAGCAGAACAGGAGAAAGTAAGAGTGTGGGGTTTTAGAGGAAGAAAATGGCTCCTTTGTGAACCTTAGTCTATCTAATCCAACTAAACATTCAGTCTCCTAACACTGAGTAGTAGGCACACCTCGAAGTTCCTACACAAATTCTGTGTTACTGAAAGTATTAAGGCGTCTCTTCCAGGCTTCTGTGCATCTACTCTAATTGAATCAAGGCATAGGAGCCTCAGAGTGATGGAGAATGATAACTAGGTAAGAGAAGTTCTGCCATGCCTCACAAGGTTCACACAACAGATCAGATGAGAAGCCACAACCTACATACTTGAAAATTAAAAGGAACTCCATGGATTTAGAAGGCTCTTATAGATAGGCACAAATCTTTAAGCACATGCACAGAGCTGTGGCTTTGGTGATAAGTAAAACCCTGATAACCTGCCTTATTTTCTACAGAACAATCACCCTGTCAAAGCCCACAAAGAGCACAGTTTGATCCCAACACCCTTTAATGTGCTTTGGTAGAGACGACAGAAGATTGCACTATGGAAATTGCACTCCTAGCCGAGGAACAAACATGGGTTTAAATAAAGCATACATAGAGAATCCTGAATCAAATGAAACAAGTTTTCAGTGTGAGGCTATCTATTTCTCAAACTACGCTGCCACATCGTGATGACCACAGCTCACCTCTCCAGCAATGCTCTTCTCTCATCCTGATTATTCTGCACTGTTGCTTCCAAGACAGCAATGTCCCCACGTAAATCATCTGTCTGTTTCTCCAGCTCACTCACTCGCCTCTGACTGCTTTGCCACTCCTTCTTCATGGTAGCCAGGTTTTCATTCAGGGCTGTGACCTGCATGGTGAGCTTGGTCTCCTTTTCCTCATATTTCCGTTTTTCTTCTTCTTTGTCTTTTTTCTCTGTGTGCTACAAAAACAGTGGAAAAATTAAAAACAAGCTTCCAAGCATTCTTTCCCTATTCCCTACATTTGAGGCGAAGAATCGTAGTGTAATGGAATCACTACTTTTATTCAACAAACTCTACTAGACAAGGCTGTCATCTCACTGAATTTTCCTACACCATTAAATGCCTCAAAGATTTTTGATCTTGTCTTTTAAAAATTAATGCAATGTGAAATGGAAGTCAATCCATTACTTCATTTCTGTTCCTGGAAGAATCCAAAGGCATGTTTACAAAACAACAGTGTTATTCTTTAACATACTAACCAGTTTGGCTTCAATTTCAGCACATTCTTTCTTCAACTCCTCTTCTCTCTTTTTCAGCTGATCTTTGACAGTTTGTTGAGTTTTTTTTTCTTGTTCCAGAATTGAATTCATACTATCTATTTTGCCCTGCAGTTCTAATTTCTGTTGAATCAACAGCTGGTTTGCATCCTTTAGATTTGTCACCTCCTGTTAGGATACAGAGTTCAATTTTAAAGTAGCACAATGCACATACAAGTGGATTTAAATTCAAAACTACTGTAATCCTTTCCTAGGAGAGGAAGCAATAATTTTGGTTTTGATAAAGAAGAAAGGATGATTTTATAGAACACAGGTATCAGTGATTTTCATAATCAAAGATTTTTGACTTATATCTATATTGTGATCAACATTCCATTTTTAAAATAATTTTAATGCATATTTCTACTAAAGTAGAGAGGAAGATCTGTTGCATTGTTTTCTACAGCTCCTTGAAAGATACATACACTGTCATTTTCTAGGGGCTGTTCTAAAATTTACTTTGCATTGTTCTCTTGTTGCAACAATGAGGTTAAAAACATCATAATGACAACATAAAACCAAATGCTGATGGAAGAAAGTTGTTTCTGTTAGTCTTAAATGTATAAAAAATTACTCTCTTTTTTAAGAAAGCAGGATGATATGCTTGGTTTCAAATAATGGTTTTATTTGTTCTTTCATAACTGAACACAAAAAGTCCTGAGGTAGAAGAGTCAGTTAAATTTACAGAAATTGTTTTCCGTAAAATCACACAGCCAAGCATGTAGGTACTAACTCACTAACAGGGGTGGGCAGTTTCCCATAAATGCAAATTCATGACACAAATTAAGACCAAACCAAAGGCAGAGAAGAAGACATATGCCCAGAACCAGGGGATGCCCTACAGATACAGATCCATTTCTTGGTAGGAGACAGGAAACAGAATGTAAATCTTTAGGAGACAATTACTGGTTTGGTCTGATTGCTTGTAGGGAGATTAAGAAATCACTATTAAGCTGTCATTGATGTGCACACATTTTATATACAGCTTTATAAAATTTCTTCTTTAGAGCAGAGATTTTAAGAATGCCAAGAATTAGAATATCTTTCCCCAAACATATTGCTAGAGAAAAACAAAGTACAGAGTATCTAAAAATAAGAGACCATTTTCTAAACAATGGAGAACATAAGAACATCTAAAACTCGTAAGTTATTGTTATTTTCTTTTTATTAGTGCATATGGAGTGTACCTGCATTTATACTTCTGCAGCAACTCAAACTCTGTGTGCTTAACAGATGCAAATATAACTACTAATACAGTATTATGGAAAACACAATCTATAGCCTTTTAGGAGTGTTTGTTTCCATAGAGACTAAAAAGTGGGACATGTAGAGTTTGACGAGAAACAATTCATTTTACTCAGGACTAAAATTGTTCAATTAAAGCCTCCCAACTTTTACCCTTTAGAGAGCTCATTTGATTGTTATGATTTTGGAAGAGTTTGTCTTTTGTGAGGCTCCTGACATTGTTTCTTTCCCAACTGTGACTTTTAAAGACATTTTAAGAAACCACAGCACATTAGGGGAGTTTCAACTCTACCACACATTCTTGCGAAGTATCAGATGTGCCTAGAATATCTGGAACACTTCACAATTGTGACTCTTCCGGAAATCTCTTCACTTCGAAATAGTCAAGCAAGGGTATGCAGAGACATTTACAATGGAACTGAAGAAAGGCCAGGACATAAAACCCAACCTGAAGCTAAGACAGGTTATGGGCACCACCTGGCCCACTGGGCACCGGTGCTCAAGGATTATCACTAATCAAGACATCATTGCTGAGGAACCTCAATGAAATCTGCCCTTTGGTTCCCTTACCTGTAATACTGATATTTACAGCAACCATCTTTGCAAAGCCATTCCAGATAACATCTACTGAGTAGGCACATATTTCTCATGAGATAACCAAACACATGAAGACTCAGTTTGTCTCAATATACCTTCTCAAATTCTTGCTTGCAGGCTCTAAGCTCTTCACCCAGCTTGGCACTTTCTTTTTCAAGTCTACTCCTTATTTCCTGGAGCTCTGTTGTTTTACATTTTTCATTAGCCAAATCTTTTTCTTTCAAAATCTTGAAGAGAAATAAGAAGTGCTAGAACATTACTTCTTCCAAGTTCACAAAATAAAGAAACCAACCAATCAAAAAACACCCAAGGCCCAACACCTACTTGGTGGCTTTGCTATTACAGGGAAACAACTGCCACATGTCTATTCACAGTTTATAGTGCAACTAGCAACATGTTTGTAGTTTTAGATTTAGAACTAATGTTTTCCCACCTGTCTGACCTCTTAGAACAAATTAACAGCCTATTTTGAAACAAACTCACTACAACTGTCTCTTAAGAGTCTTTTCACCAGAGGTTCAGTAAAACTGTCATTGTTATGCACTACAACAGCATTATGCCCTCAAATTAAATATGTAATAAAAAATAATAAAGAGTGTCTGCATGGGGTGGATGTGTCTGTGTGAAGATTTCAAAAGACAGACGCATTTACCCTGTCATTCTGAAGATCCTGTAACATTTTGGTCTTCTCACCCAGCTGCTGCTCTTTCTTTGATGCATCCTGCTCCAGTGCAGACTTTGCTTTCTTCAGTTCCTGAATCTGCTGATTATTGCTAGCAATTCGATTTCTGCTGGAAACTAATTCTTCTTGAGCTAAAGCCAGTTTTTCTTCTGTGGACTAATTACAAAGAGAGTTCTGTAAATTATCTGTCGGTGTAAGAGCTTCAAATACTGAACAGCCACTTAAACATTTTCTGGGTGGAAAAAGGGCTACTGAGAGCACAACATTTAGCATCAAATGTTGACAAAGTGTGAGTACAGAAACTTCTAGTTTACAGGGTTACCCTAAGTAAAAAGAAATCACCTCAGCATCATTTCCAGGAGCAATATCTTACAATACATATTCCAGCTTGCATCCTTCCACAAAGAAAAGGTGAAAACATGCAGAAGAGCAGAGAACAAAAGGCAACAGATAAAAAGAACACAAACTTGAATTTGCTCACACAAATTTATCTTATTATCTAGGCAAATCTACTGTTCTAGAACTCTAGATGGTTGTTATTTAAGAAGCAGTGAAGCTACAGGGTGAAGATTTGAAAACTCATTTGATGCTATTTTTTACCAATGACTTAATAAAGTGTTAGGACAACTGTAAAATTTTTGAAAAACCTGAAGTGAAATGTACAAGGTAAAAATGCTAATGTCAGGAAAAAACGCTTCACAGTTTCAGCTCTATCAGCATTTGAAACACGAACTTCAAACTTCCATTCAAAATCTACAGAATATATCTTCATTTGCCTTCAACTCTCTCCATTACCTAGAAAAAGAACTCTGATTTACCTCTCTGAAACGGGTCACAAAATCCCAAGAAACAACCTAAAACTCTCACCCAAAGCCAAAGCTCATTCTATTTGCTCACAGCAAAGTCAAGCTCTGGGGTTCTTCTTGAGTTAGTATTCCGGAGGTTATTTTTTTAAACCTTCTATCTTAGGTAAGGATTAACACCACTTTGTAGAATGTTCCTTCATACAGAACCAATGAAAAAAGAACAACAAAGCAACAAACATAGGAATCCTCCACTCCTCCAAAATACTGGTATTTTGTGGAAACTTTTGATGCTAAGATACAGAATGTGAGCTGAGGAGATTTATTATTAAGTTTATTGTTTTCAGTGCAGCAGAAACAACTTAAATTCTTTCTAGACAACTCAATTCTTTAGGAAGATCTTACTCAAATCTTGATCAAACCTCTTGTTGAAGATTAGTAATTTTAAAAGGAACACCTTTGAATTCAATTATGCATATGCTTTAGCCACTGCCACATGGATTTAAGAACTAACTGATTTCTGATGCCTCATGACCCTCCTTTGTAATATCTAAACTATTTTGCCTGTAGAGTCAGATTTAGTTTGAAACAGCAATGATGGAACACTGCTGATTCAACAGTATTTTCAACAACCCTCATGGCTCTTAAAAAGCTCACACTGGCTTTTAACACTGCTTTGCAGACAAATGGCTTTATTTTTATCCTGAGCTATTAGAGTTTGCTACATAACATTTTGCAAGGTGTTGACTCAGAACTTTTTGTAAGCAAAATAGGAAGTGCTTTTGGAGTTTCAAGGTTTTCAGCAAGATGGGTATTTCAGGAAGCAAAATTACCTTCCTTGGCTCCACTATGGGCAGTGAATACTGTATTTGCTAACACTGAGAAAGGATAGGAAGTCTAGCATCATCATGTAACATCTTCACAGGAAAACCCAACAGTCTCTGCAGTTTTAGAAAGAGACATAATAATGCCACAGCCTTTATTCAAATTTGTTTCCAGCAGAAGAAATGTGGCTACACCAGAGGATGAAATTTTATGAAGTGGATAGTGACACCCAAAATAAAAGTATCACATGGGGGTACACCTCTCTCAACCCACTCCTAGGCTGAGACAAGGAACAGGTAGAGAATAAAAGAGATCAATCAGTACTTACTTTTGCAAATAAATAAAAATGCTAGGTTGACCTGTACAGAGTTTAAATAAATAAAAATATAAGAAAATATCACAGTCTGATTCACTACAACTTGGGCTGTGACAGTGCAAATCATAGCAGCACCATCAGAATTGGTCGTAGTGCGGTGGCAGGGCCCAGATTTATTCCACCTAAATGAAGTGCACAGATCGGCATCAGAGTCTGTGTGCTCCCTGATCCCAGTTCACAAAGACAGACATTAAATTATTCACAAATGCTAACCTGATACCTCTTCACTTCCTAAGAAGCGTTTGACTGTACGCAGCTTAGGCTCCTGACTCACAAACCTGAGGTTTGGCAGAATGAATTTTGTTCCAGAGCATTCACTAAATATATGCTGACAGCAATGCCAATACTGGAGACAAAGAAACATTCTTCTGAGAACACAGAAAAAAACAGGTCTGACTACAAAAAGCATAAACGCCAAGACTCAATAATACTAGGCAGAGCTCAGGAGATCAGATTCACAGAAAGTATCCTTGTACTAACTCAAAATCAAGGCAAAAACAACACATAGCACATTTTGATTAACTCTTCTATATAAAAAGTGCTTTTTTCATTAAAAATAATATCTTGTGTGTATATATGCACATGTATATATTTGTATAAATATGTGTGTATATACAAAAAGTATTTAGTGGCATTCTTTTTTAATTATATGTATTATCCTTTTTATCAAAAACTATACCTTTTATTAGCATTCAAATTCTACCCAATTTCTTTTTCCAGTCACAAAGACAAAAACTGTATGCAGTTACTGTTAGAGACATTTTCAAACGAAAGTAAACTTGCAGCACATAATATCCATAAAATTGTAACTACACCCCCACTTCTGATTTCGCTGCAACACTTCTGTTCTCTCTGCAGGATTTAGAGCTTAAAAGTTTGCATCTGGCTACAGCTCCAGAGCTCGGATGTTGTTATTGAAGCAGCTCAGGCTCAGCCATGCTGATGGCACTCCAGAGAGAACTGCCCGCTCTGCAGATCGCTTTTGTGCACAGCTGTGCCTCCAACTGCAAAACTTCCCCCTTTTCAATCTCACCTCTGCCTCCCAGCCGGAGATGAGCCATCAATCCCAGCAGTGATATTCCCAACAGATGCCAGTAGATGGTGCTCTGTGTACAGCTCAACTACTGCCATGCCCTCCTATGAACCAGGAACCAGAACGCCCTACTCCTGTCATACACATCCTTTTACAGGCTTTTATGATCCATCCCCACGCCTGGAACCTTGGCCGTGCCAAGAGCGTGGTGCCACACCACGTGAGAACATTTAAGTTTTCCCTTTTAGTACTTTTAACTAAAGAAAACGTAGCATTCCTAGGATCTTGCCACATGGCCTGGCCGTGCCTGTTCTGGACAATGCTGGGCTTCACGCTGTGCTGACTCAACACAGCTGTGCAGGGCGTTTGTGGCTCTGCTAAAAATCCTGCCCTGAAAGACACACAAGTTGACTATACACACAGACAAGTTTTAAAAACTTCTACTACTGCCTACCAAGAAGATTAAAACCAATCTAAAGCGCAGCCCATCCATTCGCTTTGCTTCCAAACTTTAATTAAAATACATAGCTTTGGCTCAAATGAGCTACTTTTATGAAGTAACTTGCCAAAGGCAGAACATCACGCAGACAACTCATGAATAGGACTGTGAAATTCTACCATAAAGTTCTTCTAACTTGAGTGGCATTTTGATATTCACATCTGAGGACTAACACTGTCCCTGAGGCTCTCTGAATGTGCTTTTTCCTTTATGGTCTTCTAAGACAAGTTATCACTGCTTATTTAGCTTATTACTGCAGTGAGGCAGCACAGCCATGAATAAAGATCAACTCCCCATCTTCTCCCTCTTCCACATTTTCCAGAAAAAAAAAGTGGTGGTAATCAGACCTCACTAATCCTAATTAGTATATGGCTTTTCATTTCTTTTTAATCAAGCAAACAGCCTCCAAGCTGGTACATCACCTTCAGTATCTAGGATCCAAATCTCTAGGTTCCACAGAAACTTACATAATAAATCAAGTTACCTGAATGCTTATCTTAAAAATCTTGGTTCCCCACTGTCATCACCTTGTTTTACCTTTCTGCATAGATGTTCTCTCTCTTTCTTGTTACCATCCCCATCAGGTTTAAAAGCATGTGGGACTCCTACTGTCCTATTTTATACTTTCCAGAACTAGAGGTCATCAAGCTGCTTTAATAATACTTTTTCAAAGTGATTTTTGCATCACTATTTTGCGATACTTTAATGAATATTAAAAAAAACCAACAATGCCGCCACCAATAAAAAAACAGTTTCTAAGCACATCTAATGCTTCTACAGGTCACTGCATTACCAAATGTTTTAAACACATTACAGAAATTAACTCACAGATGTACATGTGCTATAGTAGCAAACCAAAACAAGAGTATGTCAAAATCTCCACTGCTTGTTAATCATGCTGAAGTTCTTCACAATTTAACACTGCAATTCAACCATGCTGCACTGAAAGTGAAGCTTCTAAAACCTGCAGGGAAACGTGGTAGGTAACCTAAAAGTACAGAGGAGGAGTAAGTCTAATAAAATTGCAATGGCTATATATGTAAAGGAGCTATTTCTCTTTTTCTTAAAATAACCCGAGCCTGGAGTTTGACTAGGGCTCCACAGTTCACACAGGCCTATGTGAAACAGCCACAAGACCTTTAAGGGTTTCAGCAATGGGGCTTAGAGGACCACCTTTGGGAGAAAGGGAAGGATAAAATCAAAGCAGGGAACAATGAAATCTAAGCAGTCACCACGAGCTCCCTTTATATATAACAAAGCAAACAGAAGCTGACATCTAAAGCAGATCAGATGATCTGTCCTCTCAGAGCATCTATTTCTCTCCATAAACGTCAGAAGAGCCTAGAACAACAGTGTTAGACACGGACAAAGCTGCAGTGGGATTCATTTGGAGTGAAAAGTGCCAAAGCTGTGAATCTTGCCAGCAGACAGCCAGTCTCTGCAGCACAGTATGTCCTGGGACTGAACTGGAGCATTGGCTTAATACTGACATGAAGGAGAAGGCCAGAAAAAAAGGCCAAAAACCACCTTTGCTGACTGTCTCAACTCTCAGCAGTACCTATTTGAAGGTACTGCACACTAATACAAAACAATGTAACTTCAGGAATAGCAAAAATTTCAAGGACTAAGTTCAGACGCTTGTATTCCAGGCAGGTCTCTAAACCCATTGTTTCTATTAGTTTGACATCTCCCACCATCTACAATCAGCCAGGAATATTCTAGTTAAAACATCTAGAAGACAGCATTTACCTGCCCTAATTAGCCATGATGTTTAAATTAGTTAAAAGAACAAATGTATGTATGCATGTATGGCCAGACTTCATGAACGAAGAATTGGGAAGGGCTCTCCCCACGTGGGTGCGCCCTTCCAGCCTGTGCAGTGGATTGTTTAGGTGAGGCACAGCATGCACAGAACTGGCCGCACCCTTTAACTCCTGAGGTCCATCTGCCACGGCCGAGCGAGCTTGGACAGTGACAGTGAAGTCCTCGGGACTGTCACAGCACCCGGTACTGACCAGGGCTGACCCTGCTGAGCATCTGAGATGTGACGGGATGGGATGGCAGGGAGGCATTGAACTGCCAAGGGACAGTCCCCACTGAGACTTGAACTCAGGGCCTTGGGATTCAGAGTCCAGAGTGCTCTCCTTTACACCACGGGACCACCCTTTAAAAGCACAATGTATAACAAGAAAAAGCAACATGAAAATAACAACTCTTACAGATAGATAAAACTAAATCACCTTGCACAAATGCAAGGGGATTTCAGGTAACCTGGCAAATACACTTAGCTTTAAATTAGTTTTGGGATATCCTTTGTCCCAGGGGAAAGGAATGAACAGCAAAAAATTCTATATATAGTAGAAGAGATTTTTTTTCACCTATTCAGTTCCTGCATTGTTTCTTGGTCTTCACAATTAATATAAACATCTACTAAGTCACATATGACATTAAAATGTCTGCAAGTACCTTAAGGTCTTGCCTGGTAGCCAGCAGCTCTGACTCTTTTCCATAAAGATCCAGCTGCAACTTCTCCATGTTTTCTTTATGTTTATCGTGGGCCTTCTGTAAGTCTGCTAGTTTGCCTTTCTCTGCTTTAAGCTCCTGTGCTGAAAAAATAGACTGCTGCTGTAGTTTATTCTCCAGTTCTGCCTGAAACAAAAGCATAACAAGTTTTAGTTAAAGTTACAGACAGTAAAGTCAACTTAAGCATTTCAATAAAATGCATTTCTACCACAAGATGAAATTTTTTTCCTCTTATAAAATAGCAGTTCAGTAATCTGATGTTTGTGATTTTACAGTAATATCTTATAACTAATTTAACAACAAAATTTAATTTGTGACTAAAGACTAAGTAAAACAGTTTAAGACCAAACATTAAAAATTTGAATAATGTTTCCAACTGTGCTGGTTTTGGCTGAGGTAATTTTCTTCATAGCCTCTAGTATGGGGCTCTGTTTTAGATTTATGCTGGAAACAGTGTTGACAATATAGGGATGTTTTAGCTGTTGCTGAGCAGTGAGCACAGAGAGCCAAGGCCTTTTTCACTTCTCACACCACCCCTCCAGCAATGAGTCTAAAGGTGCAAAAGGATTTGGGAGGGGGCACAGCAGGACAGCTGACCCCACTGACCAAAGGGATATTCCATACCATATGGTGCCACAGTCAGCATATGAAGCTGGCAGAAGAAGGAAGGGGAGGGACATTTGGAGTGATGGCATTTGTCTTCCCAAGTCACCGAGTAGCTTTGTGGTGGTTGTTAGTTGATGGCTGGGGTCCAAACCATGACACCAAGACCTAATGTTTCCACAGGCTAAAGCACAAATATGACCATGTAGCATAGGGAGCCAAAGCTGGAGCCACCGTTAACAGTGCAGGGCATACAGCACAACATTCCCTAATGTTCTAAGACATTTGAACTCTTTCCATTATGGTTCATGAGTTTCATACTGTCACTAAGATAAGTTCTTTTGGTATAATAGGAGAAGACGTGGTTTAAAACTGCCATGGACACTAGAGTTTGTCTAAAATACTATCACAAAATTCTACTGCTTTACAAGAAAATGGCAGTTCTCACCTCATAGCCTGCTCCTGAAGCAAAAAATCCACATTCATTCTAGCTAATTTTATCACTTTATTGAAACTCAGTTCCTATGGAATTCATATTTCAGCACTGGTTCTTTTTATTATTGTTGTTGATGCTCCTGTTTCTATCTCCAACAGCATCTGAAGACCTCATTTCCACATCCTGATCTTATAATTTTCAACAAGACTACAGCAAGCACATTTTATCACGAAGACATTGACATAAAAGCTTCAGCATTTATCAGAGAAATTTACACTCATCTTCTCATAGGATTAAGAGAGGACAGTCTTACCTTTTCTAAAAGGGCAGTTTTTAATTCAGCTTGCAGTGTCTCACTATGTTTTTTCTTCTGCTCAAAAGATTCCTTTAACTCTCTCAGCTTTCCCTGGAGATGTTGCTCACTTTTTTCTTTGTCCTTCAAAAGACCCTGGATTTCCAGTACTTGTTTTCGTGCTGAATCAAGGTCTACTGACAACTGCTTAGAAATCTATAGTCAAAAATATTAAATAACTGTAAAAAATTTTAATTTAAATCACTATGTGTATATGGTGTACACCAAATTAGACCATTCCAGGGCCACTGCTGCCTCAGAGCTACCTGGTTGAACATTGGAAGCAGATTTTAAGAACTACCATAACACATTAAAATAATCTGTTATTCCCAGTTTACTACCCATAGATCAAGAGCAGTCTTTTTTAACCATTCTAACTTAAGATTAGGCAACTCTTCTCACATCAGCAGTGGTTCGGGCTCTTCTGCTGCCAACTGCAGCATATACCAAAGTCATCCTCCTGCACTTTACAGAGCACCATGGTGCTTCTGCCAAGCCAGAGAGGAGTCATCAGAGGAGTAGTAGTCACAGAGCAAATACCATCACACCTGAATGCCCCCCAAACTCTCTTTCACACAGTAAGAGTCCATCACAGTTCACCAAACTACATGCACTGATCATATCTTTTCTGATTTCTTTAGGGAACAGATGACAGCTCGGCTGAAGAAATCCATGAAAGCAGACTTGCCCTTCAGACTGCCAGCTGGACCACATGATTTAGCAGTCTGAATGCTCATCTTCAAAAAAGACATACATTTGGTCCTTATGAAGTCACAAGCAAATGACTTACACAAGTTCAAAAAAGCAATTCAATACTTGAAGGATAACAGAAAACTTCCTGCCAACCACACAGAGAACATCCTGAATAAGCTGAGAATAAAACAGATCTAAGGATATGAGATAATAACTTTTATTATATGGAAAGTACAAAAAAAAATGGGGACATGGTAATACCAAGTAACTGTTTCACTAACCAAAAAACCTGAAAAACTAAAATCCCCTGCTAAGGCAGGTGTGGCCCAGAAAACTAAGACTAAAACCTGTATTTTAAAGCTTCATACAATCTAGGAATTTTTTACTATCACTTTATTTCAGTGTCCCAGGTAGGTTACAATTTGAGAACTAAAACCTCTTTATCTTTCATCAGTCCCAGCACTTGAGACTGAAAATGCATCTTTTAAACATTTATTTTTATTGGTTTTCATATTCTTGGAACTAAGCAGACAGCTTACCCCCTCCTTTTTTTCCAGTGAGTTTTTCAATTCATTCCTCTCTTTAGCTACAGACTCTGTTTGTGTCTGGAGTTGATGTTTTAATTCTTGGCAAGATTTTTCCTAAAAAAAGGAAGACACGGAAATATTCCTGTTAGCGTCTAAGACCAAATACCAAGTACTTTTGCAGGATTGACAAAGCTTTGAAAAATAATGCTTTCATTTTCAGTGGAAGATCTTTCCTTCTCAGCTACAGACTTATTTTCAATTCAATACTTCTCAAAACTTTAAGTGACAATCTCAGCTGAACACAACTGATCCCCTGTACTAAAAAACTCAGCCATGTGCCAAGAGTTTTTCTGTTAGGGATAGTCTCCCTGTTTGAAGCTATGGTTGGCAGCTCTTTTCCTTCTTATGGGAAGCAATAGACTCATTGCTCTCCTTAGGATCGAAAATTCCATCATGTTCCAAAACTCACAACCAAGTACATTTGTAGGACTTGCATACAAATACAGCTACATGTTAAGCCCAAATACTATGCATGTAAAACAGTGGTGAGCCTTTCTATAGAAGTAGAAGCAGAATCTGGACTCCTAACTCTAAGTCTCAACTGGGGAGAAAATCCTTTGAGTTTTCAGGAGAAACTAACAGCAGTAACTAAGAAAAGCAAACATAAGAACGTATCTTTAAAAGGTAAATGAGTAAAATAAAAAATGTTATTTTTAACTATGAGCAGATTTCTTCTAGATAAGAATAAAAGCAGCTCTGAATGGGTTCTGGGGAAAGGTGACATGTAAGATGAGAAGAGCACGAGAAAGACACCCCTACCATGCCTGAGGCAAGGGTATCTATAAAACATATATTCATGTAGTGCTCATTCATATTACCAACAAGACAAAAAAGGTGTATTTTAAGGTTAGTGAGAGTTCACTTTACTATAACAGGTTGCTCTGGTGGTCAAGCACTTGTTATACTATCACTTGTGAGACCTTTCTGAAACTCAAATAGTTCTAGTACTCTCACAATACCTTAAGCTAGGCACTTCCCCAAATGATAGATGATGTTACTCTCCCTCTGCCTGCAATATGCAACTTTCCAGCATGTGCAGACAAGTGCACAGGAAGTTCTCTATGCAAAGACTTCAGAAAGGACGCTAAAATGGCCTCAGAAAAGTAACATGTTCTTCAATACAATGGCATTTTAGCAAAGGTTCTATAACTTTGTATTGTTATAATACAGTTGATGTATTTTTTGAAAGGACACTTGCCATCAAATTGTTTCACCACTTGTCTCTATTTAGTTTCTTCACTATGTTAAAGGCAGGTAGCAGGAAGAAAGGATCCTATAATTACGTGATTTGACTGATGTTTACTATGCAAACATCCAGACAAAAATTTAAGGTAGGAAATGCATATGAACTACTAAAAATCACAATTTGCTATTTCTTACAGTAATTCATTTCCAGGCATTGTCATCATATGTACACTGTTTTCAGACAGAAAGCAGTCATTTTATTAGATTGTAAATACACCAAATTTAATGCCTAATTAATGAATCTACTAACCATTTCTGCCAGAGCTGCTTTTCCTTTTTTAATTTCTTTTTCTAATTCCTCCTTTCTTTTTTTGAAGGATTCAGAACTTTTCAAGAGCTTATCTTTGGTATCTGTAAGGTCCTTTAACAGAGTATCCTTCTCTAATTTCACTTGTTGCAGCTCTGATGTGGCTGCTTGCATTTTACAGTCTAAATCCTTAAGCTGTTTACTTGTATCTTGATTTGATTTCTCAAAGTTTTGTTTGAGACTGGCTTTTTCCTCCTCCTGCTTTGAAATTTGCTGGTTTGCTTGGTCAAGGGCCTCAGATTTCTTTTGCAAATCAAATTTAGCATTAGCCATCCTGCAAATACAAAGAGAAAAAACATATTTTTTCATATTCTTTACAGGTTCTTTTGTATCATTAAATATCTCTATTACTTAATACATGAACTGTACAACTACTTCAAAGCATGCCTTTTCCATCCATGGGTATTATGTCTCTCCACTGAAGACATAACAGCAACTCTAAAAATCAGCTTTCAGATAGAACTTTTTTCCTCAACTATAATGAACAGAAACTACCCCTTTGGTGCTTATAAATAAATTGCAAATTTGTATTTGAAAAAAGTTACAGAGCTATGGATATTTAAATATGGACCTCGCTGCATGGAACTGTTCAGATATTTAGTTGACAACAAGCACAGTGAATAAACTGAAGGACTGTAGTGAATCACAGAGGTAATATGGTAGATGGAGTGAAGGAAAACAGGAGGGAGAAAACACAGTTCTTGTAGCAGAACAGCACTTATCTATGACTTTACAAAATCATAGGAGAAAAGCAGAAAATTTCAACTCTAGTCCAAACCACTCCACTTTTATGCCTGACTTTTGAAAGTACTATAACACAGGAGATGCATACGCTTCTCTTGCCGATTCAAGTTGTTTACTCAGTTCTGCTGTTCGGAGGTCTAGTTCTGTAGATTGCTGTCGCTGTTGCTGTAACTCCTGAAAAGCTTGTTCTTTACTTGCTTTAGCATCAAGAATGTCAGCTTCAAGTTTCTGAGAAAGAAAAATAAAAAGTTAGAGCCATCAGAACACAACTAATAGAATAAAAATAGCAATAAATGCAGAAGTCATCTATTCTATGAGCAGCATTTACTGCAGAAAGCAGTCACAATTCTTACACATGATCTGCCTGTTTCATTACTTTGCTATTTATCTTTCATTATTTAGTTCCTGCAAATCTCTTGCTCCTCCAGAACTGAAATATTTTGGTAAAACATTCTGAAATCATTTAAATTAAAGGTCAAGCAAGCATTTTACTGCAAAGTAATAGATAAAAAGCTGTAATCTTAACGTGTCTATCCAAAACACCTATACCAAAAAAGGCCATACACAGCTCTCAGCCCTGGGGCTGTATTCTCCGCCACTACTGAGCTGTTTCAGCAGTTTCAAATGACTGCTCATTTACATATTGTAAGTCTGCTGTTCTTCATATTCTTCATAGCAAAAGCAAAGACAGAAACTAGAGCTGTGAAGAAATCCTATGCTTGCCTGGGAGAGGTTTTTCTTGTATTTTTTCCCCAAAGGTACTTATTCACTTATGTGGAGTATAAAGAAGACAGCAGCCTTCAGCAAATGGGCACTGCTTAGACTTTTCAAGCTGTTTTACAGGCATGTCTGTTTGAATACAGTGGATATAAAACAAAATGGCCAAGTTTCTCAAAAAAAAATCCTGAGCTTTCTGTTCTGATTTTTTTCTACTTTTTTAAATGCCACACATCCAACTGGAATAATGTCAAAGAATGGTGATGATGCCAAAATGTTACATAGAATTGCATTCTTGTTGACAGCAGCAGCAACCCTGCCCAGTTTCACACTTCAGCTACCAGGAACCTAATAAAATCACATGCAAGCAAGCTCTATATTCCTCCCAAGCATTTGTGTCTCTTGGCTACTTGTGAAACTTTAGCAAAAGAATGAAAAATAAAAACACAGAAGTAGGCAGAAAAAAACACCCCAGTGTTCAAAAGGAAAGATGGAAGCACAAAATAATTTTGCTGATAATGAAATGCATGAAAGCTTTATGTTTTAAGAGCATTGGATTTAAAATTTTATACAGGGAAAACAATCTTCATTCTCTTCTATAGCTAAGAAAAACACCCTTGAACAGTCTTGAGCTTAAAGGCTACTAATCTCCCTCAGAACAGACAGTCAACACTGCAAAAACAGCTCTGCATTGCTTCCAAGATCTCTGTATCATAAGCTTTTATGTGTTGTGAATTTTGACCCTCAAGAATTTTTAACAAA
>VWZD01005127.1:1137030-1179831 GCA_013396695.1 Sakesphorus luctuosus | reverse complement strand
ATTTTTCTTTGTACTCTTTAAGATTGGCTTCCAGTTGAGTACAATATTCCTGCTTGTCATTCAGCTTAGCTGTAACCTGATCCAGCTGAATGCTGACCTTATTTAACTCCTGAGTAAAATAAAAATACAAGGGTTGTTAGTTTTTAAATAATTTCAAAAAATGACTAACATCATATATACTTTAAATGATCTAATGTTTTCAAATTAAAAAGCCTTGGTATTCTTCTCAAACTTTATAGGCTGTGGGCTAAATGCTAAAGAAGGTGTTTCAAATTTAAATGGAAGAGGAACTGAAGGTAATAAAGGCACTAGATACTGAAGTTAGTACAACAGTAACTAGAAAATAACATTACAAAACCTTAGATAAAATTATTGCTGTCTTGTTTGTCATGAAATCAAGCACTAAACACAAGGAAAGACAGTAACATGGAAACGGTCAGTTCTCCACATACTAGAGACAATTTCAAAACATTTGGTTCAACACAAAACAAATAATTTCTGCAAGAGACATGAACAAATTCACCTAGTAATAACTATGATGACAGCTACATCAAAGTTCATTGCTCTCCAACCAAGCTATGCATTTAATTATTGATTAATTATTTAATGGCTGCAACAGGCTATTTTCTGTTTATAACAATTAATTACATTCCTATGCAAAAAAATGGTGTTAGATTAGCATCTACGGGATGTTTTCACTAAGACCACAGCAACATTGACTCTCACAATGCAAATATTTGATTCAACAGCTGGTGGAATGCTTCACTAGGATTAACACACATTAAACACATAATTTTAACAACAGCCTTTTGAGTTTTTGTGCCAGTTGGCACACAGATTATTATTTCTGAATACCAGCATCTGATTGGGAATTTATCTGAGTCAGCAATAAAAGTTTTCACTTGTACTCAGTGCATTCTACAATCTTTTCTTCATAGCATATATGTGAGAATTGAGTAATAACTCAATAATACCTAAAGACAGCTTAGATTCTGAACCATAACCCTACATAAAGGAGTGGACTCCCAAGTAAATTCCTTGCATTGCGAAATACATTTAGTCTGGATTACATCAAAAAGAACTGAATGTATAGCAGGGGGTTAAAATATCCTAAATGATCATTTCCAAATGCATATCCACATGTTTATTTAGTACACAGACTATTCTTAAGTTTCTAAGCACTTTTTTAGGTAACATAAAAACTTTTTATGTTGCTTATAACCTGTTGCTTATCTTGCAGTGCGTGCTGAGCTGTGTCCAGATGGTTCTGTAGATCTGCTCTTTGAGCAGCTTTTGATGCTTCTGCTGAAAGCAGCAATTCAGTCTTTGCTTTTACCTGAAAGATAAATTGTATTTCACTAAAACATCTTTTTTACCTCAGGTCATTTTTTTTTCAGTCACCACTACTAGTAAAATTAGCAGTTTTCATGTGTTAGTGTTAAAAAAAAGGAAGACAGTTTTTCAAAATTTAGACAAATATCAGGATTTTAAGTCACAGTGAGTTCTTACTTTGAGTCAAAAAAAAAAAAAAAGAAAAACCCAAAGCACATCAGTTCCACTCATCCTTTATTCTAGGAAAGTAGTTTTACTGCTAACAAGGAACAATGGGATTTACTTACTGTATTCACACCCATGCATCTCTTGATAACCTCTGACTACATTTAAGGGCTCCAAAATTTTTAAAAGGAAAAAGAATAAATAACAACTAAAACATGCTTCCACATGCATACTATCTTTCTATGTTCCCACCTGCCTGCTAAAAAGCAACCTTCCTCCCTTTCAAAACAGCCAGCAAACAGAATTTAGAAGATGAGTATCAATGGTGTTGGTGCACTGTGGCAATATTCAAGGTCACCGACTATTGTAGTTTACCATTTTTCTCCCTAATATAAATGTTACTTCTCTGACGACTGTAAGAAGCTCACATTGCTTTACTTAAAAAGTTCCAATCATCCCTGGGTAATTCAGTTCTACCTCCAATGTGAATGTAGTGAAAAAACAACTCAGAGTATTGACGCCCATAAAACCACCACAAAGCTACATTAGAAGTTTCTAGACTTGTTCAGAAACTGAGTAACGCCACAGTGTATCAATCCAACAACAACAGTACTAGCTGCTGCAGGTGTGCTGATGCAAGAACTTCTTATCAAATCTCATTTATCCTTTAGGATAGCTGAACATTATTAGCAGCTTTTAGCTTGAGCATTACTTGGTAGTACAAGAGTTTATTTTGAGTCCATAATGGAGAGTTTTCTTGTTTAGTAAATCAAATTGACAACAAGGTGGCCCACAGTTTTTGTTTTGGTTTTGGACAAAAGATATCAACATAGGAAATTTCTAGGCAACCCTCAGATCTTAGTGACTTGACATACTTTCACTTTGCTGCACAGAATCCAAGACTGGCAAGAGCAGGGTTTTGAACAGCCAAACATTAGAGATACAAAACATGCTTGAGGACAGATTTTTCCCAATTGAATTACGAAATTTTAGGATTCCACTTTCATTTTCCTTCAGTTTTATCTGCCTTGTTCATCTCTTAGTATAAAAATGCTTTTTTCCCAAATGGCTTTCTACATTCTCTGGAGAGAATCCAGATATCACAACCAGGATTTTTCATCACCAGAACATATAGAGCTTCATTACCTGCACATCAAGTTGTGATACTTTCTCTTTACTTTCATTTAGCTGACTGGTTAGTTCAGTGATGTTTGTTTCCAGGGAAAGCACACGATCTTGAGCAGCTCTTAGGTGTGCCTTTTGTTCCTGCACTTGTTCATGCAAATTCTCTTGGGCTTGTTTATGACTTTCTGATTGATTCTTCAGCTTCTCTGTCAGCTGAGTTACCTGCAGTGAAAAACAAGATTGTGAAAAGGCTGGAACAGTATGTCCAAGGAAGTAAAATATTAATTTTAGTATGTCTTATTATGGCTCTGGAGACTCAATGCTACCCCATTTCTTTTCCTGAACTATTACAGTAAAGCTATGTTAGAGTTTAAATAGGTTACCAGCTGAAAATAGAAGCAAAAGGGAATTGCCAATTTGGCTTTACTGTAACAAAAACAAGACACTAAGGAGAGAACAGATGCAGGCTAAACTGAATTTTGGTGTTGAAAGCAGGAATTAACCCCCTTTTAAAGTAAGTGAAACAAACACACACAAACATATATATATTCAATAACGATTTGTAAGCAAATGTTACTAACATAAGTACACAGGAAACATCTAGGAATTCCTTTCCCTATGCTGATAGCAAGGAAGTCACCAAAACACAAGTTTTGTGAAATTTAAAGTAAGATCTTTAAAGTAGGCATTAAAGAAACAAAACAGTATAGAAGAGACTAGTGTCGTATCTGATGGGGTAGGAAAAAAAAGGAAACAAGACTCAATAATAAGAATGAAAGAACAGATCTTGAAGTTCTTACCTGCATTTGCAATGCATGGTTTTTCTCTTGTAGCTGGTTAAGAACTGCAGTTTCTCCTTCACCAGCTTGAATTTTTGCATATAAGTCTTCTCTTTCCTTTTCTAGCAGAGAGATATTTTCCTTGCTTTTTTGAAGCAAAGCCTCAAGATTTTGAATTTTTTGGTCCTTATCTCCAATTTGTCGTAGCACTTGCTCCAGATCATTCTAGAAAATTGCATGATAGCCTACTTAATTATAAGGACTTTAAAAGTTAGTGTTAATGCACAAAATGTTGGATAAGTTTATTAAATAATGTCTGTGTATTCTGTTCTAGATTTATAAGTTAATTTATTGAAATTAGTATAATTCATGCAAGTCATTTTTACAGAGAAAAAGTATTCAGAACAACAAAATCCTGAAATACTCTTTCATATGAGGACACGTAATTACATTACCTGGGCTTCTCGTAGTTTTGCTGTTGTATTTTGCTGAAGTGTCTGCTGTTCCTGGTGCTGCTGTTTTGCCTTATCTAATTGATGTTGCAATTCTGTGGAATTTGCTGCTTTTTCCTTTAGCTGACAAAAAACCAAAATCAAACACCAAACAAACCAGATCAATGAGTGGAAAAAGCACCATTCAGTATGCCAATCGTACTCAGTGTTCATTCTAAACCTAAAAAATTTTAGTGCAAATGTAGATATTTGAAAATTTGTGTAAAAATAAAAATATGTAATACTAGTTAAACAATCAAAATCTAATCAAAGTATTCATTACTATTAATAGGTGAGATTCTCTATCATAAGTGAGAACTATAAAACAACTACCAGAGGTAATTTAACTCCCATAAAATCTAAAACACAAAAAAGTTTTAGTGTGTTTTTTCCAATAGTTGTTAAGATGCAACATCACTGGTAATCTAAATACCTGTAAAATAACATTGTTATTATTATTATTGACAGCTTTATTAGCAACTGCAGTTTAGCAGTTTCTCCAGATCTATACTAGTCAAAGCTTTGCAAATTAGCTACAGAAAAGCTTTAAAGCTTTGAAAACATACCACTCAGATATTTGGCCAATCCCCATACAGCCAGCAGCAAATCAGCAATATATACAAGATACTCATTAAAACAAATAAAAATTAACAAAACTATTATTTTTTGCCCATCCACCCCACACAGATTATTAACTATCAATGACCTGCTGTGCCATGTTCACTTTTTCTTCATGCAGGGCTTTATCTCACAAAAATATCTATACACAAAGCTACCCATATGGGCTTAGATGCATCCAAGTGCTTTTTTTTAAGACCCTTAGACAAAGCTCAGAAAGGCAAAATGCACGACTGTTGTTCTTTTGTTAAGCACCACAAACACACATACATCTGATGAGCATTTAGCCTCACAAAAATCGGTAAAGACAAGCAGCATTTAAGCAGATTTTGATAGTTTTACCACAAGGTTTTGACAGCATTAGTAAAATGAAATTCCCACAAGGAAAACTTTATAAACTGCAATATCACCACAACTGTGTGTACAGATATATTACCAGAACAAACCATAAAATCTGTGTAAAAACTCCTACCTGCTCTTCAACACGAGAAAGCTTTAACTGTAGATCAGCCACCTGCTGTTCTTTGTCCATCAGCTTCTCACTGGACAGCTGCCTCTGTTCCTTGAGCCGCCCATGAGCTTCCCCTAACTGGCGCTCTGTTTCTAGAAGTTTACTGTGCAACTGCAAAAAAGAGTCATCCACTTCGGTCATTCTTTAGCCAACAGGGATGTATTTTAGACTCATTTTGAACAATGTTTACCCAAAGTTTTCATAACCCAGAGTAAAACAAGAGCTCCTGAAGTCCTGTCTGTACTTCACACAACTCAGAAACAGAAATCATTTTAAGAAACAGCATCAGCTACACAAGCATGAACAAATACTCAAAAGAGTGGGTTGGAAGGATGCCGAAACATCTTCATTTATCTACAGAAGCCCTTCAAAATGAGCTACAGAGATTTAACAGAAACACAAAGAAGGTGACCCTTCAAAGGCGTAAGGACTAGCACATAAAATTGTGATACTTAGAGCCATCTCAGCTCATACACTCACTCTCGTAGATCCAGTGGCTGAAGCACCATGCCTTCACCTGCTCCACTGCCTCCCACAATATACTGTTATGCATTGCTAGAATAGTAAGAATGTAGCTTGAGCTGGCTACATCAATGGCTTTCATTCACTGCATAGAAGAGATACACAAACCATCAGTGTAGGGTACAAAGTAACTTTGGCGGCTTATAGTCCAGTACCTTCCAGCATAAGCAGAGGGATGTGCTTTTCCAGTTGGACAGAAACCTGCCTCATGATTCTTTTAGTCATCAAAGGCAGTACTACACCATCTTCAAAGTGTAAGGATGGCCTTTTACATTTCACTGTTCTAAAAAAGCTCCTGTCATAAAATCAGCTTATTCTACTTCAAACTTCGGGTCCTCAGTTACCTCCTGCATATTTCTACACGAACACATTCATGGACACACAAATGACCTTTTAACTCAATGCAAAACAAGCGAATGGATCAGACCACGCCACACAGCAAGAACTTTCCACAATTATCAATATGAATGAAGCTTGCTTCCCTATGAATCCATGTCCAAGGCCCTTGAATCATTCACCTTCTCCAGGTCCTCCCTTCAATATCCCTAAACCTTCCTCATGCTTTCCTCAAATCCCTACTAATATCGAAGCAAAAGGCGGCCCAATTTTATTGCTCACTGCAAACAACCACTTTCTGACCAGCTGGCTGCCTAGGAGACTAGAAAATGGAACAGTGGTTGTGATACTATTATTTCTACCCAGGCATTAAAGCAGAGTGAGGCATGAACATAAGCCTCTCTCCTGCTGCCTGTTTCCAAAATAATTTAACACTGAAGTCCTTTGGGTCATCTATCAAAATCTGGCTCAAGTTATCAAACAATGCAAAAGTTAAAGGGTATGAAGACATGGAAATAAATGTGTCCATTTTCTCAGAAAAATCAATATAAATTATTTATCTGTCCACAACCACAAAAACTGCAAGTGAAAAGCTGTTTGGCATGTGAGTAAGATGCTGATTGCTAACTATGACTGCACAGTAGGAGAAGAGGGAGGACAAGGTAAGGAAAGGGACCATAATTTCTCCTCCAGTAATCAAGAGCATTTGTCCTTTTTTGCAGGAACTTAAAAATATTTCCTCCTCACTAAAAATACAAACAAGAGCTGGAGGTACAGAAAATCTATTGAAGAAAGGGTGCAACAAGATAACTATTGCAACAATTCATGGCTATGTTAAAACCAGGAGAAAATATCCGGAAAGTGGGAAATCAGTAAACAATATTTTACCCAAGTTACTTTTATTACAGGCACAGTTAAGTATTTTTGAAGCACTTTAAGACAGATTTAAAGTAAATAGAACCATAAAATCCAGGATTAACCTACGCTAGAGAATGTAAAAAAATCATGAAAAAAATACTTAAGACTTTAAAAGATACAAACAAGTGGATTCAAATTTTCACAACAACAACAGTATTTACTAGCGATTAACATTTCTTGAAGACTGAAGGAGCCCATATTTTGTGTTATCCTCTTCCTATTGCTATGTTGGAACCAACACTATCACTGAAGTTTCCTTCCATTGTGAAGATCACTTCCTCCACGTCACCCAGATTCTAAAATATACAGACCTAACAAGACATGCACCTGTTCAAATGAATTTTGAGAAGATGACAAGGATTCTTTGAGAATGTGGTTTGACTAAACAACTATACATATACCTCCATAAGCAGAATTTGTTCTGTCAATGTAAGCTATTGGACTGTATGAATAAAAAGATAATTGCACTGAAGTACTAAGAGAACAAATTTGAGAAATTTAGTCTTTTCGTTACAGTATTAATTGAACTCTTCTTTGGAGGGAGAGGAAGAGATGTTTCTGTTTGGCTTTTATTTCATTTTATACCATGTACAAAGGGCTGTTTTTTCTCCACTAATCTTTTACTATCTAATTCTAAAACACATCCTGTGTCATGCCTCCATTTCCTTTCTTAGGAATTCATTCAGCAATGCTTTACTCACCTTCCTCCTCCTTCAGTTTCACATCCCAAAAATCCTTCCTGAAAAAGCCTTCTCAGGCTGAAGCCAAATTTCAGCTCAACTTCCTGGCTATGTTTGTAAAGTTTCACATATGTTGCCTAGGCAGACTGAGGAAATTTTACGAAGTGCAGATTTCTAACAGATAACTAATATCTCCCTTCGCCCTGACAGAAGACTGATGGGAGAATGAAAGTCATTCTGGGAATGTAGTGCATACATAAATAAAGTTTTGCCAGGTCACAGTTCTTCCAAGATAAACTATACACACAGAGCTTGCAAATTCATCTATTTCAGACCTGAAGAAGGGTTGAAAATTAGGAAACAGTGGTGTTAAAATAAATAAGCTTTAGAGAGATTAAAATGAAGTATGTCATACTAACAAGAAAAGCTATTATTTTTTCCATCTTGGGACTGGACACTATTCCTGATACACAAAAATTTCTCCATGCTAACACATTGCTTCCCAAAAAGATAAACTAGATTAAAGTGAATTCAACTGGCCTCAAGTTTCTGTATGCCCCGTATTACATCTAAGTCCAGCTTCTACAAGTCATTGGACTGAGCAGCACAATGGGTTTCTGGTTGTGGGTATGTAGGCTCTGGGTGCTCTCACAGCTATCAGCAACATAAGGGGAAGTTGTTTGTGGAGACACACTAGGGAAGTAGCACTAAGATTTCACATTATCCAGGCTTTTCACATTAAGTATTCCTTACCATATTCACTACTCAATCTTAAAACAAATCAAGGCCTGATCAGCTGTAATGTAAAACAAAAGAAATACTTTTCTCAAACTTCCTATAGAGTAGCAAAATTACTCCTAGAAGTGAAACTATTTCTGATACTGTACTTGAATTTGATTTTCTCATAACCTTAATTCATTATCTCTTCAGCTACCTTTCTGAACCAGAATAATTAACCTCGCTGCCTTCTTAGACTTCGTCTGTTACCGTATTTGTCATGTAAACTCAATATCCTGGGTTACACTCTCAGTTAACAATACTGCACTTATTTCAAGGAATGGATCAATAAAAAAAGAGGAGGGGGAAACTGTAGGATGAAATAACAGTTCATTTAACACTCTAAGATGAAAGAACACAAAACTCTGTCTCAGACAAGCTAAAGACTTTTTATATTCATGTACAAAAAAAAATGTGAAATCAAAACATGAGAAATAAGCTACAAAGTTCATGTTCATTCAACCTTAAAATCTTTAAAACCAAAATTATATAGTTTTAAGAAGAGTTCCAGATACAACAGAACTAGTAAGCTGTTGCCCTTTCAAGGGAATTATACTACAGATGACAGAAATGATATTAGCCTTCCCAGACAAAAAAATGCAGAAAGGTGATTGCAACTGTGGATCTTGCTGAGTTCAACTGTGACACACAGGCTATTCTCATTTGCACCTGATAAGAATCTGGACCTACTAAAAAGATTCAGACACAAACATCAAACAAATACCAAAGAATTTCTGCACTCTTATCACGGCCTCTTCTTTTTCCCTGTTCTTTTACTTCTCTAAAGGGAAGGGGCAATTTTATTTCATTTTCTGCAGTGTTAGAAAAGAAGTTTTATATTTATTAAAATACCAGCTAGCTGTATATTTATTCAAACACAAACATGGGTTTATTAGTCTCCTTCAAATAAGGAAATCCAAGTGCATGGGCATGAGAAATACGCATGTAGTTTAAAAAATCCTAATGGGATGGTCTAAGGAGTCATTTGAATAGGATGGTCTAGGAGGCTTACTTAAGGAACCTTACCTGACTGAGCTCGCTTTGGAGTTGCAGGCCATGCTGTTCTTTTTCCTCTCTCTGCTGCTGGAGCTGTTTACATTCGGCCTTGAGATGCTGGTACTTTGTCTCTACTTCAGACAATTCTTCTTTCAGTTTTTGGCTTGCTTCCCCCTTCTCACCTAGCTCTGTCTGTAATCTCTGTATCGAGGCTTCAGATGCAGACAGCTTTGCCTGAAGCTGTTGGCAATCCAGGTCCTTCTGGTGAAAACTTGCTTGCACATTCTTCTTACTTACAGACACTTCATTGTGTTTTTCTTCTAGCTGGGTGTAGTCCTGTTCTTTCTTCAGCAGCTTCTCAGTCAGACTCTACAAAGAGAAGAGAGTTACACAGCAATTCATGTACAATTCTGCTTGCAGCAATTTAATGAGCTATTTGAATTTTTTTTTAAGTATTGATGCTGAACAGTGAAGAATTTGCTCAAAAACATTGTTAAAGAAAATATTGACCTCTACCTCGCATTACACAAGTTAATTCTGGAGCCCAAATAGCACATAGTTTCAACTTGAAATACTTCTGCAACATCAGTAAGTGAAGTTAGTCTTCAGTGCTTCCCAAGGCACCGCGTGATGTGTTTCCATTTTACAACAAGCTCACAAGCATAGGAAAAAACAGCATTCTCACCTGGTTTTTCTGTTCTAGCTCTTTGACTGAACTTTGAAGTTTTTGCAGCTCCTGAACATACACAGCTACCTCTTGAGGTCCTTTGGCGAGTTCAGCTCTTAATTGGTTAATGGTAGCCTGAACAGCCAAATAGAAAAATTCATATTTAAAACAAAGCTTTGCACATATAATCTAACAAAAGCAAGATGTCTGGTAGCAAAATAAAAAGCATCTTGTATACAAATAAACAGATTAAGAAAAAAGTCATCTCTAAATTAATCTCAGAGCACCACCAGCTACAGAAGTACCACTGAGCGTAATTTCCCAGCTGAAATTTATTCATGTCCTATTTCAGAAGACAAAAATCTGACCCAGTATAATCGCAAATGCCAGGTTGAGCCCAAAACTGATGAAAATCGTAACAGATTATCCATTAATAATTACCACAGTGCTAGCTCAAGGTGAAATTTTTCCAAGTCATTGCACTTAGTAGGCCAAAATCTTGGCTGCCCTGGTAAGGGAAATATTCTGGAAAAGGCACTAGAAGCAAGTCTGGCATTTGATGCAAACTTGGTATGTGACTTTTGGACACATCACTGCCACAGGTCAGCATAATGAGAGGAACAATACTACCCCACTAAACAGGATTGGTACAAACCAGAATATATCAATGACTGCACATTATTTGAACACAGTAAGAGAAGAAAATGAGAAAAGCACTTTAGGGCATGGCTGCCCTAAAGCATGCTGTGTAATACTGCACTCATTTCAAATACTATATCATAGTGACCTTTTTAAGGAAGTTTTTTTTCCTATGATTCTCAAAACCACAAATTTCAGCACAAATATATAAACAATTCAAGAAAGAACTAAAGCAGAACAGAAGTAGTAGACAATACAAATACTATTTACAACCTTCCTATAGACAAAGGAACACCAAAGAGAACATATGAACACATTATATGACTACATATAGTTACTGACTTTCTGTAATGCTGTGCTTTACAAAACTGTTTCTTAACAGAGATGTTACCTAAAACACATCCTGGATCTGCCTTTATGAAATAAACATTCCAGGATGTTATCACAGAACAGAGTACAGGTATTTCATACTGCGATAATATAATAAAGAAAACATGCAGAAGCTTGCGAAGGATCCCACTGCAGCCTTTCCAACTAGAATCCTAATTCATATACATAAAGATTCGTTTCTCATTCACCATTCAGTAAGTCCATCCCACATTTCATTCTTGCCATTATCTCTGTCAGAGATTTTCCTCACTATCAAGGCAAACATCGAATAGGCTTTAGACAGGAGTCATTTGAGACAGTTTGAGGGGTAAAGTTCTCACTTAAAGATCCAAATCTGACTGTTGTGTCCCTCTTTCTCTATCATGTGGAAGTGTTAACTGGTGTAAAAGCAGAGGAACCAAAACCAAGCAATGGAGTATTTGCTATGGGAGAGGCAGTTATACTGTTTCCTTAAATTCAGAGTTATCATCAATTCTATACACAGCAACATAAAAAATGAACCAGTGTTTTCAAATCACACAACAATATTTTAAAACTTCATCTACTAACTCAGACAAAGTAGGGGGAGCCTTCACAAAGTACTTCTGAAGAAATCAGCAACTCAAGTTGAGGCCCCTTTCCATATGTGATGAATTTAAAAAGTTCAAACTCAGGAAAAGACATAAATGTAAAAGGCATTAAAAAAACATGATTTGATTTTATTCTTTAGACTGCAGTAACAGAGAGACAAACCAAGGTGATGTTGCCTGGAAACACATTACAGGTGACAGCCTGACATCTTGATCTTAAGACATGGTGAGGCCTGGCAGTCAGTCACTTTCTGCTCTAGTTGGTAATAGGCAACAACACTTGAAGGCCATTATGCAGTGGACTGGAGTGTGGGGGTGTATGTGTGCATAACAAATTTTTCCCTTACACACAAAATATTCCTCTGTTAAATAACAGGTGTAAAAAGGCCTTCCCTCTGAAAGGAAAACTAGGGAGAAAAAAAAACCAGAAATGAAAACCAGTGTGCAATACCCATTGAGATGTTCAAATGTTGTCTAAGTTCAAGAATTACATACCTCCTATAGGCATACTGAAATTATCACCTATCTTGTGTTTATCTTTTTTTAATGTATTTCAACACTCCAGCATCCATTTGCAGGCACATCAACTCAAACTTTAACCATTTTTATCTGTGTGTAGCTCAACAGACCTTTGAATCACAGGTGTTGTTCTATTTCTCACTCCTTGTAGAAAGAACTCCACTATAAGGATTTTTCCACCGCTATTAGGATCTTGCAATAACATTTAGTGGCAAGAAAAGGTTTTGCAATGAAAAACATAGGGGTTTTTGGAGATCAAATATTGACAGAATTATGCAATTTACTGTCTATCAGATAAGGAGATTTAATTAAGAGATTAAGTAATATTTTCCGTTTTCATATAATAATCACAGCAAAGCTAGAACACACATCTTTAGCATGTTTATTACCTCAGCATTAGCTTGCTCTGCCTGCAAGTGCTTACACTCATCTTTCAGTTTTTCAGATTCTCTTTCACGTTCCAGAGTCATTCTATCCATCAGGGTCTGAACTTGGACCAGCTCCTTTTTCAGGACAGCCACATCTTCCACACCAGGCCTTTGCAGCTGAAAAGTTGAATAGCAGGGAGCACCATCATGTTGGCAGACATGCTTACAATGTCAATGTCATCTCTAAAAATCTACGAAATCATCAATTTATAGACAAGGTAACATATACAGTATTGCAGCTAAGGTAATAAAAATTTAAAAAAAGAGATAAAGACACCCACCCCCCAAAAAAAAAAACCAAAACCTCAGGGAAGTACTTAATCATTCCCAAAGGGAACAGGATTTAAGGGCTAGTTTTCAGGTTTTGCCTGCTGAACTTTGAACTTGTTAATTTCAACCAAATGTGACAAGTGGAAAAATGGCCCAAAGATTAAATGTCTGTAATTTTTATGTATGTAGATGGCTAGATACAGGATACTGCCCATCTTCAAGAACTATTTCAGAAAATCCCAGGAACAGACAAAACAAAAGAGCAGCTGAAGGAAATGTCTTGAAGGTACTATCAGATATACCAAACCCACAGGTAAAATCTGTTGGTAATCACATCTAAAGCACCATAACATCCCTCAAAATAAAATGCTATGGAGGCAAAGGAGAGGGAAGGCAACCATGGGTACTAAAGAATGCAGAGAAAAGGAGAGCTGGCACCTCTAGAAGAGAAAACGTACAGGAAAAGGTTAGGAATGCAGAAGGAAAAGAGAAGACAAGAATGAACTGAACAGAGAGGAATGGACAGATCCAGCATCTGGGCAGGGCCAGGAGACCCTTCAGGGCAGTCAGCTACAGGGAAGAAGGGGGATAAACAAGTCCTACTTTCGTTCAGCGTCTAAGCAGTAGCTGAGAGAAACTAGGAACTTCCTTCCACTACTGCTTTACAAGTGGCCCAACTTGCTGAGTTAATGGGATTGCTCCCTGGAGCCATGGCTGAATATAAAAGTCAGCAGCAGCCAAAATCCTAGAATACATACACATTGGTATTGTCAGCCAACTACAAGAGGGACAAGATTAACATAGGCATGATGATGACAGTTGCCAGTGTTTCAGTCACCATGTCACAAAACACCTGAGTACTTCTTACAAATGCAGCTGTCCAGGAAAAGTCAAAGCATAATACCTCATGGAAGAAGGGTAACCTAAAGACAGCTGTGGAAGTCAGCAACAACATGCCCCAAGAACAGGTCTGCACAGCACATCTATGTGTGTAATACCCTGCAAAAATGCTAAAGGGTGTAAACTTTAATATGTAAGACAGGAACAATACATAGTTCATCACTAGAAAAACACTGAAAATGTAGATCAGTGAAACAGATCAGAAACAATGGTGGTCTGAACTTTTTCAGCCCACAAGAAGATGTCTCAAAGTACAACAGAGCTTGATTGCTTTAAAACTGTATCTGCAAGCATATACATATATCTTGACTTGAAAATAACAAAAACATTAACATGATGTGAATACCAGCTCTGTCTTTAAGTCTTCCACTGTACTTCTCTCTTTCTGCAGTTCTTGTCTCAGGTTCGTCGCTTTCTGTTCTGCACCTTCCCGAAGGCTGATTTCTTCATCATACTTTGATTTAAGATCTAGTAAGAAGGAAGTTGAATAAATGATCCCTTCCACAAGTTACACAAGAGGAAGAGAAACAAATCTCATATTAATATACTTACCCACAATTTCAGTGGCCAGTTGTGCTGCTTTTTGCTCAAATAAGTCTTTCATTTGCTTAATGTTAAAATTTTCTACTTGGATCTCTTCTAGTTGCCGTTCTAATGATTCTATTTCCATAAAAAGAACAGTATTATTTTCTGGAAGAGCTAGGACAATACAGTTCCTCAGGCCCATAACTACCACAACAGGTAAATACATAATCCAAAATCCCTTAATTTCCCTTCATTAAAACCCAAAATCCATCTTTACTGAAGTTAAATATCTACAAGCGTGATGCCAAACCTGTCACTACCTGAGTGCTCCGCAGGATTAAGTACATACTGGTTTTCATTGGTCACAAATAGCCCTGTAATATGCTGCTGAATTCCAAGCCCCAAACTGTGATCAAAAGTTTTAAACAGTCAAATACTTTATGTACACATAGGGAAAATTTTATTTGATGAGCACCCCATGGAGAAAAATGTAAAGCAAAACTTATTGGTCTGCACAAAAAAAAAAAATCATTGTTTTCTCTGGTAGTGATGAGTAAGAAAAACACTAAATAAAACTACCCCTTACAAAAGCTCCAGTTTAAATATCTAATTGCTTGAATATATAATGATTAAAAAGGTGTTCAAAATGACTCACGAGTACTTCTTTCAGAGTCTTGCTTCTACAAATTTCAAACCCTGAGCCTGTGGAACATTTCCCCAGACTACTGCTTAAGATAGGTAGCTCTTGATAGCTCTTAAAATGAAATAATTTTCCCAGTAATTGTACCATTACAGCCTTCTAGCTCTAATTTACCAAAAAGTGCTAATTTACCTAAAAGCTACACCAAAAGCAATTCCAAAACAGTGCAGAAATTAATATAATAAAATGTTAGCCACCTGCAGATGTAGCTGTTGTCAATCCATCAGACTTAGAATCCTTAAGAAAACAGAACAAATGCACCATTAGACAGTAAGAATAAAAACTACTACTTTCAAGGTTCATCCAATTTTTGGAAAAGACAGGGAAATAAAGAATTCTGTGCTCAAATACCACATAGCAGTGTAAAAATACCTAATTTTAAACAGTTTTATCTGGAAGACTGTAAAAGGCCAAGATGACTTTTCATTTTATACATTGCTACACTATTAAGGTTTCCACTTGCAAGACTCCAGTAACAATGCCCTCCCCCTCCCTTCCTCAATATAGAACTCTTCCCTAAAAACAGAGGTTATAGACTTCATTAAGTACATTCTGAGAAAGCATTCTGGCAGAAAGTAATTTCTGGCGTTTATTACTATCCAGTATCTAAGTAGCTGATAGTAATAAAAGAAGTGAGAGTTTCCTTTGGGGCAAAACAGACCACAATTTGCCTTGCCTTGTTTATTGAGCTCATCTGGATACCTATGAAATCCCGCTGCTGTTTTCCAAAAGTTCTTACAAGAGAGACTCCATCATCCTTTCTCATAAACGATGAAGCACTACATTCAATTTATTTTATTTAATAAACAGAGTTCTGAATAACCTAACAGAAGGTCTGAACTGAACTTGTAGTGAGTAGTATGGAAGAATCATTATTTATTCTGACTTTGTTTTTTATATTTATATACACAGTTACATTGTGGAGAAATAACTAGCTCTGTTTTCAAGAACATGCCAATATTTAAATTACAGAACTAACTAAATCAGGCCACGTGCCTTACAAAAAAGGTATTAATCTTCAATGTCAATGCTGACGATAAACCTGCTTCAAGTATTTTAAAGCAATTACTTGCTGCCGCTGCCCCTGCAATTTCTCTAGTTCTTTCTTCAGCTCTTCTGAATACCATCTCTCCTCCTAGGGGGGGAAATAACAACGAAAACAAAAAAAAGAAGATAGGGAGAGAGAACTATAAATTTGGTTGCTTAAGACAGTGGAACACTTTGCAATTTGAAACAAAGAGCCAAGTGCAAGTAAAATACATTTCCAACCTTCAGCGAAGCTTGCAAGTCTTGGACTTCTTGTCGGAGCAGCGATACTTCATCTCTGAATAAATATATCCACAAAGTGGAGAAAATGAATACACAGTGATTATATTTTGTCAATTACATACAGGTTATAATGCGTGTTAAGTAACTGGACTGACAGTCATGTACTACATGAATATACATAAATAGTTATTTTTAGATTTTTTGAAACTTGGCACAAACTAGATTAATAACATTTTGCATATCACTTGAAAAATGCCAAACATATTAACTGGATAAGTAAAGAAATAGATATGAAAAAGGTTTCATGAAAACAGAATGTAAATCTAAATCAGCTTAACCACATGAGTTCAGAGTAACAAAGCTGTGCATTGGAACATTTAACTGTTTAGCATGCCTTTTACAAAAAGGACAGATTTATTCTTCAATTCCCACATCACATAAAGGAATATTGCTAAGTTACAACATGCTGCCTTATCCCTTCTAAAATACACAGTTACATAATTTTTCATCCACACAGCAACTTGGTATGCCCCACAGACACATTCACTTAATGGTCTGAATATTTAAAGCCTTAGAATTTTAAATTCTCAAATTTCATACTCAAGCCTCCAGCCATGCAAGAACACAAGATCCAAGGCTACAACTGTTACTAACTGATTGACACAGTACCCTTCAAAATCACAAGTCTCCTTACAGAATTGCACAACTATACATACACAGAATGTTGCATTACTGAGATACAGCCACTCCAAAACTCAAATATAAGGGTCATTAAAATAATTAAAAAATACTTTCTTATTTATGCACAGCAGCAACATTGAGGAGTACACAGAATGTGTGTGTGGGTGTCAATGCCAACAATTCTCTCAGTTTTACACCATACAATTTTATTGCTGCTGTGCTGCATTACCCTGTCCTCCACAGATGTTAAGTTATCTCATACTTAGGAGGAAAGAAATACCAAAACACCAAAGCAAGCTATTCTTTAGCTGAGCTGGTAACAAACTGATTTAACCTACATTAGCACATTAACCACAGGTCAGGATCAAGCAGTAAGTGAAACACATGCACTTGAACCAGTGGAGCAAAAACTCCAAGCAGACCTATTTTAATGACAAAACAAACATGGGATATTGGGAGATTTATTTTTTTCCAGAGGAGAACTTTGTTATGTACACATTATTCTCCCAGTGTGATACATTCACTGGAGGTTTGCAAATACAACTTTACTGAAGCAGGTGTACTTGTAATCCAAAACCCATATACTGGTGGTGGATGGAGAACAGGGAGACGTTTTCTCACCAGTAAGTGAAACAGCTAATATACATACTTAAGATTAAAAACAGTATCTCAGGCAGATGAAAGAGTTAACTGTATTGAAATTGGGCTGAACATATACCAGACCTGTAATACCAACTCATTTAAAGACACTCTGGTCTTTGGAGTAGATTAAAGGGTTTGAGTTGTATAAAACTGATTTGTAGTAGCAGGGAAGGAGGAGAGGAGGAGAACGGGACGAAAGAGTTTGTAATGTAAGGACCCTTCCACAGTAGTTGCCTTGATATCTCCCACAAAATTTTACGTGACAGTTTTAAGATGAAACCTAAATTCAGTTTAACTGACCAGTGGAAAATTAATGGGGGGTAATTAGCGTAAGGGATCACTTTAAAAACTGTAAGTTTGCTTTTCTTTCTGTCATCCAAATCCTCACCAAACTTTCTTTTCTGCTAGGGCTGTTAGAATCCCTTCCTCCTCTCAGCACGTCTGAGACTACCATCTGGCAAACCCTTATTACCTTTTCCTTATGTTCCACTCTGTTCCCCACTTGTAGTGCCAGTACCTCCATCCTAGCACTGAGTACCGATGGCCTTGCTGAATTGCACTGGAGGGAGTTACATGATCTACTCTCAGCACTTAATCATAGTGGTTTATTGGTGAGTGGGAGGAGGGGGACACTATGTAATTAATAGAACCTAACCTTCCCTTTTGACTAAATAAGGAATTTCACCTCCCAGTCTTGGTCCTGTAAATTACATGCAAGCTTCAACCCTTGAGAGCTAATGGAGTGGCTCCCTGCTGCAGGGTGCAACATTTCTTTAATATGGAATTCCAAGTCTTGGAAAAACATTTTTATGTTGAATGAAAGTTTTCTCAAGCAAGCATGCAACTGAGAAGCATTAAAAAGTGCCACACTAATAGGAAAATACAGCTCATGTGTTATACAATGGCTCTCACCAGATTCCCTTCACTCCATTAAAACTCCCTGACCTTCTCCATTTTTTCAATTATGGGAGAGAAAACAAAACCACTCGTCCTTAAACCATTAAGAGCCAGGAAAAAAAAATTCACCACCCAACATCTGGTTGACATTGGAAACTTGCAGGCATAAAAATAAGTATTTCATAAACTAAATAAACAATATAGTTATGCCTAATAATTCCCCCATGTGAATGCTACTATCCTACTCAAGTATCAGCTCAGGTCAAAATTGTATTACTCCAAAAAGACTTAAACTGGACAGAGATGAAATATTCATTCTTGAATAAATGTGCACATCGAACATCCAGTATGACTCCACTAGTACACTATCTCTTTATCCTATACAAAGCTCTAATTTTGATTTCTTTTGTTGCAGCAGCTGACAGAGAAGGCAGCTACCCACAAAGGAGGAGCCATCCATGCATGAAGACAAGTCTTCTGCTAATGCTTGCTCCTACTGGCTTGCCAGCTCTACATAGAAGTGGAGTGATACAGATCTGCATTTGGATAACAACTGATATATGTTACTTTGCACACTCTTTTTATCAACAAAGGACCACCCTCTCTTGAGTTAATTACATAATATAGGTATTTCTTTCAACATAATTATTTATCATTTTGGGTCACATTTCTGCTAGTGGCAAAACATTTGAACTGTTTACTTCCCAGCATCAACAGGAGCCACAGGATCTGCGGTGTGTACCTGTGTGCTGCTCACTCTGACTCCCCTGTGTACAAACTGAGAGTCTGGGGGAGTGAGACAAAACAGCACCATGGACTGTTATTTACAACACTGGAAAACAAGCACTGAACAGAAAAAGAACTAGCAGGAAGCAAATGGAAACCTATGTAAATTTTACCCCCAACCAACAAAGGCAGACTACTCAGTAAAATATTTCTAGAGAACATTTAATTTTATCAGTTCCTGCCACATATCACTGCTCTCAATAATAAAACAACCTGAGATGCTTCTTAGGGATGTCTTTAACCATACAGTTTTGACCAAACAATTAAATAAAATATATTACAGAACATATCTGAAGATCAGCATGGAGTTTCTGAAACACAGAAGGAGAATTAGTGGCACAGAAACTTCTTAGATTTGCTATAACTAGGTAATAAGGGAACTTATTTAAGCAAATACTGATGTTTTAATTACCCAGTAAGTATCCTAACAACCCAGGGACAAAACCAGGTTTCTTCTGTATCTTTAGGGTTGTCCTTCCCCACCCTCAAATGATTGTATTTCAGCTCTGTGTCAGAAATTAGAAGGAACCTGCATTTTTTCTGCCACACTTGTAAAAATCATTCTGATCTGTAATACTGCATTATCAACTGCATCACAAACAGATGACTTAATTAATACAATAAACATGTGTACCTGATTTTCATTTATTATCAGATCAGTAAGTTTCAGATGTAACTTTTTAATTCTAGTTGGAAGTAGGACATGAACATTTAAATACTTGACTACATAATTAAGTGTTCAAATTAACACAGTCTTCAGTATAATTAGAAGCAGCTCAACACTGATACAAAAGCACACGCACAAATGAGCACTGTTTCACCTTTCTGGTGACAGATGACCTTCCCCTCCATGAGTTGAATCAACGCCAGAATTATGAACTGCTTCATAGTGCTTGAACAGCTCCTCAGCTGATCCATGAGACTTCATGCAGAGAGGACAAATAAAGCCCTATTAAAAAAATGAAAAGAAAAACAACCAAACAAAAAAAATATGTGAGACACCATTCTTTTCCAACTTACTTTTACACAACTGTAAATTTTGTTTGCACATCTAAAAAGTAGTATATGCAATTGTTAAGATTCATACTAAATCTTTCATGTTTGGATAACAGTTTGGGCCATTAAAAAGTTAGAAAATGTCTACAGAAGTCATATTCCACTATTCAGCGAGGGATTTTTTTCCTAACAGCATTACATACTAGCACCAAAACCTTTATTTAGAAAAATAAGAAGTCATTTCAGAAGGACTGCTCTGCAATTTCTTCTCCCCCAACAAAACCATTTTCCATACAACTTTTTATAAAATCACATTCCTCTTCCAAAGAGAAGGCAGCATTTGGAGTCTGGCCTCTAAAAAGGAGACATAAAAACCTACTGTAAAGCTCAGTTATTAGCACAGCTATTGCCACCATATTGAAGCTACTGATTTTAATAGGGGCCAGAAGACTGAGAACCACTTTTTACCTTGCGTATTAGTAAATGCAATTCAAATACCACCTCTAGAAAATCAAATTTTCTACAGCCTTAAGAATCAGAAATCATCCATTTTCTTTCCAACATATATACTGCAAGCTTACCAGAGTGGAAATTTAGCAGACTGATGCTCTTGTTCTACCCAGTACCCACAGACAAATGAAAACAGTATGTGTTATGTACCTCTTTATGTATTTCTAAACATTTGAGGAGTGTCCAAGCTCCCACCTATTAGAAGTACCATCCACCTCATTTTTTACAACTTAATACATCTGGTGTTGACTGCTAGATTTTACATATGTTCCTCACTCACTTGGTTATCATGACAACTCTGAGTTCAATTCCCATTTGCACTTCAGCCCACACACAACACGGTAGCAACACTGAGAGGCTTCAGAGTGAGAGGAAAAAGTTCAGTCTTGTATTAAAGGCTCCCTGTAATTCCAAACTTTCCAAAGAAAACCTCATGTGTGTTCTCTGTTTGATTTTAAGCCCCCCTGTCTCTTTAATTAATTTCAAATATGCATTTGTATATTTATACATTTTCCTTAAGTCCTTTATGCCATTATGAATTGTAGTGCACTCCAACACTAAACAAAGGCTCTCCAGTATCCAAGACAAGACCACTCCTGTGGGAATATCACACTTCTCTTAACCTCAGCTCCCATACAATTTATGAAGGACATATGAAGAGTTTTGATGCTCCTTTTCTACTCTTAACTTTGTATTTCAATGTAAATAGACCAGTCACAAAACTTTAAATATTAGCACAAAGTGAACACACAGACTGCATATGTTAATAACCCAAACAACGCTCATTTTTTTTAACTTGACATTCACAGTGTTTTGCTTCACTAGTCACTAAGATCTCGACAACCAAACACCTACATGTATTTCACCCCAGAAAACTATCATGTTCAGCTACTCAGATGTGGATGGAGCTCTGAACAGGGCCTTCATAACTGCTATTATTTATGTAGTGTTTCCAAAATTAATTGCTAAATACAGTTTCTTGTCAATCATACTGAAGACTGACTCTGGCAGAGCTAGACCAAACAAAACAGTACGCTTCTTTCTAAGCAGACAACAGGCATTTACCCTTAACAACCATTTATTCATTTGTAGAGTTGATCAGTGCAGTTTCACTCCACATTAAACGAAGATAACTCATATAGAGATATATGTGCCAAAATGGCTACAGAAAATAGGCCCCCAGTAATGTTTATGTGATACAATTACCATAAATGCCAGTGACAGTTACTTTGAGTGAAAGAACCAGAGGGAGTTTCCTGGCATACAGCAATGACAACGAACCACAGGAGGGATCACAAAATAAGGGACTGAGGTTTTTTTCCTAGGTGAGAGTCAGAAAGCAATCAGTCTCATAAAATGACAGTGCAGCAGCACCCTTTGGGGATGGAACACTACCAAGCACTCCTCAGTGCTGTGTTTAGTTTCCCAGTGATGTGAAGGTCTGCTGTTCACAGAGAAAATGCAAATGTTCCTCATAGCACCAGTAAGCATATTTAGAAAGAACAAGTATAAAAAATTGCTCTGGCCTCTCCTTCCTTTTGCCCTTTATTTCTTTTCATTTTAACAGCAAAATCTGTTTCTTTGCTTGGGGCTCTTTTTTTTTGTGGTTTTGTTGTGGTTGGGGTTTATTCTGTGGAGAAAGGAGCCCTAGAGAAGAGGAAAGAACAGATTACATGTGCAATTGGCCCAAGGGGACAGCAATCATTTGTCTCGATTCTTAGGCAAAGCCAGCCAAGATTTCCCAGCCAGGCAGGCAGATCTGAAGGCAAGGTCCACAAGCATGAGGAGCCAGCGGCAGAGGAAAGCTCTGGGAACACACCACAGCTGTGAGCCTGCAGGGTGGATGAGAGCTCTGGGCAGGCGGGTGTGCTCTCATTGGCAGAGCGGGGAAGCGCTGACAAAGCCCGCTCCTCTTGATGGCAGAAGCTGCCTCTTCTCACACACGCAGGGATAGAGAGTGCATCACCCACCAGCCCCTGCCTCTCCACCAGCACTGCTGTGACCATGGCTGGCCTCAGCTGTAGGGAGTCAGCACTGGGTTACAGCTCTCACACGCACCCCTAATTTAATGCAGCTTTTTCTAAAGGCCTAACATACAAGCTTTAACAGAGTAGGGTGTCACCCTTCAGCAACAGGACATGCTTCCCATAGAAAATCTCATCCCTCCTGTGCAGAGATGGCGTGGACAGGAACACGGGCTCCTACAGATGCAGGAACCACTGCTCACACATCAGAGCCTTACACTGCAACCCAGGACTCAGCTGCATCTCGTAGGCTGATAATAATCAATGTCAACTCTGATGACAGCAGCACTAATTAAGTGCTCTTTGGAATAAGAAAATCAGTATCATCAGGATCTTCCTGGGCACCAGGCAGTATCAGGCAGTAGTGTAATGATTTCCTGGGCCTGCAACTATCAGCATCATGTAACAATCTTGTTTGGAAAATTGGGTTGGTGGATCACTCACTTCATCTCTTAAAAAACCCAAAACTTAAATACAGACATAAAAATGTCTCTCAGTATCACCTTGAGATAAACTTTGCAAATATGTGCAAAAGCACATTTTACTATTTTAAAGACTGTGTAAGAAGGAAGAGGGGAAGAAACCTGATTGTTTGAGATGCTTAAGCTTTGTGAACAATTCTGTCAGTTTGCAGCAATTTATATCAAGTGCAATAGAATCACAGAATCACAGATTATTCTGAGTTGGAAGGGACCTACAAGGATCATCGAGTCCAACTCTTAAGTCAATGGCCCACACAGGGGTTTGAACCCATGACCTTGGCATTATTACAACCAAGTTTTAACCAACTGAGCTAATCTCCGGGTCCAATATATTCCTACATTGGGACCACTCCTGTCCTGGATGAAGAGGAGATTGTGCAGCTACAACCATGAGATGTAATACTGGTCATCACAGGTTGCAGGGGAGGAGGTGAGGCATCCTATCTAGTAAGTCTGCCCAAGGATCCCTTAACAGACTCCTTCACAGAGGAAGCAAGTATGACAGCAATGTACCTTGTATTTTGGCAGGTTTCCTTTTAACATGCTCTTAGGAACTACTTTGCATAAAACACAGCCATGGAGAAGTAAAAGGCATTTCATATTATTCATTTAGTAAGGGCAAAGACATCACTTACAACCCCTTCAGTGCCACACAATAACTCATAACTCCCTAACTGATGTTTCTAGTTGGGCTTTATCTTTCACTTTACACATGGAGAAAAGAGCCTAAAAGAAATTAAACAATGATTACTTGGGGTTTATTTTTAAAAAGAGATAATCTTTTCACCAGGAAATAACAACTTAATGAATTCAGAGATTTTTGCAGATGCCTGTCAGTTAACAGAAAACAAAAATAAAAACACAGGCACTAGTCTTTATCAGAAGAGTTCTTGAGATCACCACAGAATTTCTGAGGCACTATAGAGCAAGAACAGTAAAAGAAAAGGCATTCAACACAAACCCCATATACGTGCTCAAATAAGCAAGCACGAGTCAGCACACAACTTAAAGCTAAAAACAGCCCCTAGTCCAGCAGTCAAGGCATTCCAATGAGAACGGGTGAGGTACTAAACTGCAAATCCCAATTTCGTGATCCCCAGGGAAATATTTCTCATTCAGGTGGATGCCTATGAACCATACCCAGCATCAAGTACCCCCACAGCACCATGCTCTTTGTAGTCGGACAGGCCTTCATCAGTGCAACGACTCCAAAACACACTCAGAGCAGAACAGAAATTCCTATGCAGAAGTTTTGTAGGAAAGTAACTTGTCTCAGCTTTAGTTATAATGCAAAATTTCACCACATTTCTCAGACACCGTGGAAGCACCAGAAGCTTTTTTTACCTGCCTTTCTCAAGAAAGACTCACAAACAAGCTCAAAGAAGAAAAAAAGCTACTTTTTCCCTCTGATAGTTAAGATTTACTTACAGGCCTGATAAAATTAGGCTTCTCAGTGCTCTATTTCCTTAAAGGCGTATGAGGTACATGATTTCTTTCAGGAAACATTAATATTCATATGAATCATTAAGACAGCATTCTTTGGGAAGTATACCAGGATGCTAAAAGTAACACCAGAGAGGAAACCCTTGCTACAAAATCTAGTGGGGTTAGGGTTTTTTGGGTGGTTTGGTTGGTTGTTTTTTTTATTGTACCAACATAATCTACAGGGCTATTAACTGTTGGAAGAACTTTGGCCTACCACATTGAAACTCGCTGCCCACTAAAAGCAGGGGCACAGACCCACAAGCAGCCAAGTACACAAGCAGATCAACTGCAGGCTATGCTACTTTAAAATACACTATTTTAAAAACAATTCAGAAATCATTTATGTAACAGAAAAGCTAATGTATAGGACTGAATGGATTCTGAGTTTCTGTCTTCTCCTTACACTACTCTGTAGGACTAGAGGTGGTGGGGTTGGCTGTGTATAAAAGTATTCTTGAAAATTTCAGCCTTTTCAGAATATTGTCTTACTTTTAATTATTTTTTTCAACAGGATGAAAGCTCCCAACTGAGGTTTAAAAAATAACCATTTACATGTAGATGTCTGCTTCCCAATCACTACTAATGCAGAGCTATTCAACACAGCTAATGGAGTAAGGAACTAGTCATCTGACTTAACAAATGTGTACACCATTGACTGGGTCAGCATAACAGCTCCCAGGGCTTCATCATCAGTAACTGGAGCCTGAGACACCCACATATAGATGCATGCCAAGTGCTATTCTTTTACCCAGAGCTTTAATAAAATGGTCTTTGTAAAGCTAATATGAAATCTTGTCTTAAATAATTAATGAATGAAAGCACAGATTACTTTTCTCAAAGTTCCTTTTTCACAAATTAAAACTGGAGTTTTCTGGCAGAAAGAAAACACCTCTTGAAGGACAGTCCCATGGGCAAAAGAGTTTTTACAGGATGGAATTCAGATGTGCTCAGGTCATTGGAATCCAATAAATAAAGTACCCTGTTTAAGTTTTAAAGTCACAGATAACCACTCAGCTCTTAGTATTTTCTTGCAATGTCTGATGACAGTGTAGTCAATCCCATTTTAATACTGCATAGAGTTGAACAAGTGGTCCCATTTAGGCTGCTATGATTGCTGCTGATCTACAGCTGTGTAGAGAGCCATACAACACAAACAGCATGCACAGAGCTTGATTTATTAATACAAGCAGCTTCTGCAACATCTCGAATTTGTATTGTAGCAATTATGTCATAAGTCAAGCCTAAAGAACCATGGATCTTCACTGTTTTCCACTGAGAAGTCAATTTTATCCCACAAACGCGCTTGGAAAATATGTAAGTACTGTGGTGAACAAAAAAAAAAAACACCCAACCCACTCCCAAATGCCACACCACAGAATTTCAGTATAATTGATACTTTTACTATATGGAAAACATTCATGACTACTCAACCATATACATCCTATAGGACAGCTTAGCCTAAATGAGGATGCACTTTGGCATGCTTGGCACTCGCATGACCAGGCTGTAAGTTTAAATACATCTGAGTAATTAAGTTTCACCACTGACCTTGCAGAAATACCAGGCCAGCACTCAAGGCTGCAGCCTGTCTCCAGTGAGCTGCGTGAACAAAAAGCCAATAGCAGTGATCCAAACCCAGAGCTATAATACCTTCCAGCTATGACCTATGTTTGCCCATCTCTCTGATTCCACTTACATTAGCAACTCACATGCACAGTATTGATACAATAAGCTTTATGTTCTGAATAAAGTCCAGCATGTTCAAAAATATGAAAGTAAGCTCACCATTCATTTTCTTCCTCCCCAATCTTCCCCAATACAAGATACTATTTAAATGCTGGTAAAGATGTGTAAGTCTAAGCTAAAATTCAGATATTTTTCAGTTACATAGTGATTTAAAGGCTGAAAGATTTTACATGACAGAAGGTTAGAAACTCTATATACTTAGGGCCAGAGGGCAGAAACTTACTGAGATTTCAGATCTAAAATATGTAGCAAGCAGCTTCTAGATTTTACTTCCTAAATATATATCAAAGCAATTGACTGAATCTTCAGGAAGTTATCAGAGGCAGATTAAACTGTCTGCCTAGACAGCAAGGGCAAGACCACTTTTCAGAACTTATTTCAGAAGGCTTACATATTGATTTAAAAAAAATTAAGGGATATTCTAAGTCAAAGAATATTTTTTCTTTACATATTGCTAAAAGGACAATTGACATTTTTTCATGTGTTTCACCAGAAAAAGCCCTTTCCTCTGTTAACATAAACAGCAACATGACAGTGGCTTCCTCAGATAATATCTCTATTTAATTATTAGATAAGTAGGTAAAAATGTCTCGCAGTCCATTTCAATTTTACAAGTATTTAAGTTTCTGGACAAAGAGAACAAAGGTGTATTGCTACAGTTTATTTTATACCAGACTGCAGAATCAATGTATTCCTGGAAAAGAAGCTGGATTCCTCCTGAGAAGAACAGAACCACCATAATTTCTAGTTCAGCTCTCTTCTAGTTTTACTGCTATTCATGAGTAAGGCTACAACTCTTTCACAAGCTACAAGACTACATTTTTTCATGAATGAGAAATTGTAATCCAGTGGATTCTCTATTTCTTAAAGAAAAGTCTCATCACATGACCAAGTCATATCAAATCAGTATCTCTAATTCTTCATTCTCTTAATATTCTTCAGATGTTGCAGGAAGTTAACATACTGATGTAGGTCAATCAATGATTTTTGTTCCTGTGGAAAGCAGGCAAGTAGTGTTGAGGTGAAAACAGCCAGCACAATCTAATTTGAGAAGCAACTGAAAAAAACATAAAATAACAGCATTAAAGCATTGACATGATGTTCTGTGCAAAGACAGTTTGCAACATTCCAAGGGCGTCCACAGAAATGGAAGATTCAATCAACTGCATCTACAATACAAAAAAGTAGGGAAAAATCCTATAAAGAATGAGGTCTTTTTAAAGACAGACATAAAAAAATGCCACATTTTTGCACAACTAGAATGCTAATTTACACTCTTGGCAATTCTCCTGTGAAAAGCCTATTCAGAAAACATCAGGGTAATATCTTGCTTGTATTAGCCAAGAAACACATACTTATTAAACAGCTGGAAAGTTATGAAGACTACCCAAAAGAACTGTTTTAGAATTCCCTTAGATTTAGCCTAGCTGCAGATAAGAAAACAGATATTAACAGCTGGTATATTCTAAACACTGCAGAGTTACCATACAGTGGTTGTTTTGAAAGCCTCAGATAAAAGCAGGACAGGAAGGCTCAAACTATGTCTCTATAATTGACTCACTGTGTAGATGCCCTGAACATCCAACTGAGACTTTCAGAAAATGCTGGACAGATTTGGAAATGTATCATTCCTTTAGGAAAACAAAAACAAAAGAGAAGCCACTACACAACTTTTGTTAGTGACACCACTGCGTACTTCAAAGTTGGGGAACAACGTTTGGGAACTTGGTGATGCTGTGACTTTTATACAGCATTTGTTTGTTTGAGTTGACTATACAGGGACAGACACTTGCTAACATTTTGATGGCTGTTCCTGCAGCTGAATAAGCCTTTTGTCTTTCAAAGTAAGGCTTCATCAATGCTTGATGGGCACAGGAAAGTACTAAACTGACATTTTCACCAGTTATATGTTTGAATCCTTAGTTTGAAAAATGAGGGCTGCACAGAGAGCAGATGACCATAAATCAGGATGTAGGTAAGTAGCAATAAACCTTTCCTACACCAGGACACTGCAGGTGTGAATGTCTGTGACTGAAAAACAAGACCAGCTCTCACTACATGGAGGACAGAGAGGAAGGAAGGGCAAGAAGAAGAGGGGCAAACGACCTGACTTAATAAAATTTTCATCAGCAGGGAGGTTGTATCAGTGGAAGACAGGTCAGGAAAGAAACTATAGGAAAAATTTAAAGCAAAGTAGTAATAATTTTGTTAACCAAGTAACAATTTTTCAGGTCCCACAGTGTGACCAAACACTGGCTTGCAACATGTCCTACCTCCTTGCTTAAGGAGAATGCACTCGCAGAAAAACTGAACTCACAAGCTTCTTCAGTACTGTTTCCAACAAAACGTATTTGAACCTTTCCCAGTAGTACCCACAAGCAATAAAGCTAAACACCAGTGTAAATAAGCCAAACCCAGCAACGCTTCAAGTCTGCTACATAAGATGACATTGACAGTGTTATTGCATTGTTATAATGCTGTCCCAGGAATGGCAAAGATTGAATGAGGGGTGATGACAACCTGGCTGTGTTGCTGTTTCAATGTACTCACTACAAATGCAAACCATTATTTTCCATCAGCAAATAATCAGCTTCTCAGTAGTCAAGTATTTTCATGCTAGCATTGACAACAGCAATTAACAGAATTCCCCACTTTTTCAATGCTTCCAGGCATGCTGATAAGATAAAAGATCACACTGAAAAAAACCTTACATACTTGCTTTGTTTTCCCCCTTTTAGAGATATTTACTGAACCACTGTACAAAGAAACACAGCTTCAGCAACAGGAAAGAGCAACAGCTAGAAATAATTTAATTTGTATTTCATATGCTACACTCAATACACAACTTTTATCAAGTTAAATAGTTGTAATCAGCTGTTGACAAGTGAAGAGTACTGACTAGTAACTGATGGGAAAAACACAAACTCAGAGTGGGCAAGAACCTGACAGTCATCTCTATAAAATTATGCTATGTACAACCAGCTTGAATAAAACAGTAACTTCAGGTAATCAAACCACTTCTGATGGTTCCACAATGCACTGACACCATTGCATCAGGAATGCCGTGGCTTATTGAAGCACAGCACTTGCACTAACCACATAATAAAGAAAATAAAAAGCTGACTTGACCACAACAGAGCACTACAGATGATCTCTGCTTCAACAAGAGGCAGTGAGGAGTCAATCAATCGCCATACTCCAGTTGTCCTGTCTCTGAGGAGGTCCCACACCACTCCAGGAGAGCAGCACAGGCCAGTTTTAGCACAGATCCTCCTCATTTTAACAAGTGACATTTCACCCCTGAAACGACATCTCAGGTTAACTCTAGAATAATCGAAGCATTGATGGCTTTCATGGTCTTTGAGAATAACATTCCACATATTGAAGTTTTCCCTTCAAAAACATAGTGCAAATATCCATTAAATATAGAGAAGGAAAAGAAGCGCTTCTTGGTAAATGCGTATAACCACATACACAATAAAATCACATCACACAGACAGCCTAGAACAAACACTTTCATTCCTAAACTCAGCAAAAGTAACATTGACAGAACGAATGCAAAACTTCATCTCCATAAAAACCCATTTAGTGCACAGCAAGCTGCCTGCCCCCAGAAGTCAAATCTACTCTCTGAAGGTTCACAGCATACAAATATCGGATAGCCTTGTGCATCTGGAGGCTGTTAACTTACACAATTTAAATTCTTCCAGTTGTGGAGTGTAAAACCTTGTTTTAATTACACAGTTTTACACTCCACAGCTGGTAGATTTTAGAAATGCACTACAATTTATGTCTATTAGCTGAAATAACCTTTGCATTTTCTTTCGGGGCATAAAAAAATTCCAATAAGATTACGTATTAAAAATTATTTTTATAATTATTTTTATAATGTTGCTGCAATATATAAGCTTTTAAACATGTTCACAAAGTTTCTGAGATTTTATATTCTTGTCCTCTATTCTATCTTTTATCCAATATACCTATCTTGCACTATAAATCTGCTTAAAAAACTCAGCTAGTAAGAGATAACATTTCTTTTAATCAGGATGTACAAGATTCAGTATCATGTTTATCCTGGTACTGAGTCTGATGTGAAGTAAATCAAACAAGGAAACAGTCTTATTTACATGAAAATCAAGCAAAAGCTGTTAAAAAAGCGCATATATCAGTGACTGAAGTCTTCCAATACTGCAAATGTCTCATGTGACAGACAACTGCAAACCAGAAGGCTCGATGTAGCTTAATTCTTCTGCTGCATGTATAGTTTGGAATCATGCATAAGAGATCAAATTACATCTAAGCAAGGAATCAAAAGAAACTATTTGAAAAGCTGACACCCAAGCCAGAAGAAAAGATGTAGGTTCATTTAAAGCAGCCCATTACCAAAGCTATTGAAACAAAATAAACAAGACCCACACTAAGAGCTGGGAGGTCTCGAAGCTCCTGTCTTCCTTCTGTCCCAGTGTGCTCACTCTGGTAATGTTCAGACAGATCCCTGGGAGTTACACACACTTTCATACATAGTGGACAGATGAAGCCCTGCGAAATGTATATTTGTTTTTAAGAAATCAATACAGACCAAAAAAAAAGTGCAGATCTGGAATCAAAAGTTCAAATTCTTATGCTGAAAGTTCTCTACAATCACCAAAAGCAAAGTCTGCTTTCCTCTCGGAAACATAGCTGTTGCAAACCACATAATACTACAGAGAAAACAAGAAGGATCAGTTATTAAGGACATAAAAATAATCAAATCTAAAACATGCCTTAAAAGCTAGCACCATGTTGCATACTACTATGTGTTTTCTAGACATTCTTGGTTTCCCCTTCATGTGACAGAGGAATAAGCTGCATAAAAAATCGTGAATGGAGCATTACAAGGCACATGTCACATCCATCATGAGGTTTCCTGTAAGGGTGTTCAGATGTTTCACAAAGGGAGTTAAGGGTGGTGTGGTGAGACTGCAGAAATACCTCTATAAATTAATGAGCAAGTTTGCAACAGCAGCAGATGAGGCTGAGCAAACCTGTCTAGCTAACACAGCCACGTTACACTAAGGAAAGCATAATCTCACTGGTCAACTCACTGCAAGCATGGAATATTCTATCAACCCTGTACTACAGACAGAGTTGCACTGGGACCTAAGCAACAAAGGTAGGGCAGACTCAAATGTTTCCTCCCTGGGCAGATTGCACAGTGAATAAAAGATGTACCTAGACTTGACTAGGGGTCTGTGTGTGACCTGAAGTGCTGATGTGGCCACAGGTGGGATTTAAACAAATGTTCAGCTCTTCTTGAGCAGTTTGAACAGTGCGAATTCAGACTTCCCCACTCCTTTTGTTTAGTACTACAATTGTCAAAAATCAGGATTTATTTCAACCAGGCTTGAGGAAGTAGGAAACACACGAATCTGCACAGATTTAATAATTATTTTCCATTGGAATCTTCAAGCAATACTAATTAGAAAATCTAGCCAAGGAACTGGAACGAAAACAAGTTATGGATTTCTGACCATATGATACTGGAGAACCAGGTGGTAACAGCATGATAAAACAAAGAGCAAACATTCTGCAGAGACCAACTGTGGTGCTCCTGAAGAGAAGCTCCAAGAGAGAGTACACCTCAGGCCAGCTGCACAGGAAAAGGAAGACTAACAGAAAGATTTGAGTAACATGCTGTAATGCAAGAATCTGAGGAGAATAAAAACCCATCCCCAGGTTCAGAGCTCAGTTTCAAACAGACTTTGAAATTCTATTCTAAGGATAACACCCAATTTGTAAGTAACGCAAAAAATGGTGGAATTATTGACAATCAAAATACACTTTTTCCATGTTATCCATCCGTATCAACCCAGAATGACAAAGCAGCCTTTGGTCTGACCCAATTTTGTCTCAGAAGCAAGAAAAGCCAATGGGGCAATAGTGCAGGCACACCACTTGGAAATCTCATCCCAAATCAAGAAAATACTGCTGCATTAGTACTGAGGCACATTGTGATACTCATAACCTGCACAGTCAGTGATCTTGAACTTATGTTAATAGAATTTTAAAATTTCAGCCAAACTTTGAAAAGAAGTAACTATGTCATTGCACATTTTTATGCCTTAATTAACTAAAAAAGTAACTAGTTTGTAGTCTGCAATTTAAGAATATTTATTTCTGTTGGGGATGGCTAAATATGCATACAAAACAGATTTAGATTCAAAAACATTTGACACGTACAACATGCAGCAAAATGTTAAGGGATGTCTGATTACATTGACTGAAATAAGGTTTCAAAAAATAAGCAGAGGCATAGATGGAAGGTAATCAGGATTTTTAACAGCACAGTGAAAATTTCTCTTATCTCTTATCATAGCCCGAACAGAACTATCTGAATTGTCACAGACTTTGTTCAGTGTAAGAAAGGGCACTTTGCTCCCTTTAATGCTCTAATAGGAGTAATTAACCTTGCACTGTAGTTGTATGCTAAGCTCAAAACATTTTCAAGATAGGTCATCAGGCTACATTAGCACAAAGTAGCTTCAACAGCCAATGAAGTCAGTTTGCATTTTTCGGAGTTAATATTTGACAACACTGTAAATCCAAAGACGTTACAATGTGGGATTGAAGCAAGAGTAACAACTTATTCTGCTGATTAACTATGGCATACAGCAAATAAAAATTGATAGGACTTACAAGTGGTAGATTTATAGACCAACACCAAAGCCCAAAATGTTTCATATTTCACAAGGACAAAGTTGACAGTATACATCACAGCTTAGCAGAAGCAAGGTAAAAATGGAGTAGAAGCATCATAAAATGCTAATACTTGTGTTTTTCAGCTCTCATAAAAGTTTTATTAACAAGGAGTCTTAAACTTATGTATCGTTGCTTTTAATAATTCATCTCTAGAACTACAAGAACAATTGCTTCTGACCACTTAAATTGATAAACCTAATTAATAGTTACATATAAATATAGTCTAGCCTTTCTTTTTTTATTTAAATAACAAACAATTTTTAGAAGATGATAATTGCACATACTTATTTAGTACAACTGTTATTTAGGAAGGGCACCAAAAGTTAGTCCTAACAGCTTCATGTATCAGAGAACAAGCAGCCAGGGTTTAAAACTCCAGCCCCAGAATGGTGCCCAGTACCTCAGAGGAGCCTTCATTGTTCACATCGACAGCATTTCCAGGTGTGGCAGATGAATCCGAATCTGAGCTTTGAGACCCACCTCTACCTGGAGTCTGAAACAAATGGAGAAGAGAAAAATAAGTGTCTACTTTTTAAAATTTAATAAATATTTTAAAAAGCACCATACCAATCCTATGCAAAGGCCTCTCTTACTTGCTGGAATACAGAAGTATTTTCCCTCCACAGGAGTAATGAAGCGAACAAGCTGACAAGCAATTATATAATTTTCAGCACAACACTTCAACAAAAGCTTTTACCCCAGACTCTCCATAAATAAAAGAACAAGCAGACACCAGAAGCAAAGGCCAGGTTTTTAAACCACTTCCTCTCATGAATGCTCAACACAAACCAAAAGAATTTGCTGAACTCTGACCTTGTATCCACTCTCACTGGTATTAAATTAGGTCTCTATCCTATAGGAAAACACTAGAAATTACAATCTAAAAAGTTTCAGAAGTATTAAACTAGTATCACACTACTTTTCTGTTAATTTCTATACAATCTGAACAAACCTTTAAATATTTGAAAGACAGGAAATGAAAGTGTGAGGACCCTGCTAATTCAACAAGCACTACCTCGATGTGGAAAAAAAATAAAAATAATAATCAAGTCTGTGGTAAAGTTAAAACCTATTAATCAGTAAGACAACCTATAAATATATACTACGCTGAAAATCAAAACAAAATTATTGATTTGAAACTACAGGCTTAGATAAAATAAGCAAATAAATTTTAAATTTTACATAATTCAAAATCTGGGTAGGTGGATTGCATCTTATAATCCTTATTTAACTATAACTTTGATTTACATTTCATTTAACTTCTCCTACTCATCTCCAGAATGCCACTGCTTGACTGATGGTTGAAGAGTAAGCATTCTCGAAGAAACCTCATTCATTATCTTAATACAGATATGCAATCCAAGTTTCAACAAAGAACATAAAGTTCATTATCTAATTCCCTTATGACAAATGGGATGAAGTAATGCTACTGAAGTATTTTAGCCCATCTGGAAATACCTCTAATGTTACAAAGAATTTTGTAATTTAATATAGAAATATTAAAGGATGAGGGGAAGGCTGTGGATGCGGTCTGTCTGGACTTCAGCAAGGCCTTTGACACTGTCTCCCATAATATGCTCCTGGAAAAGCTGGTAGCCCATGGCTTAGACAAGTGTACCCTCTCCTGGATTAGGAGCTGGCTGGAGGATCGGGCCCAGAGAGTGCTGGTGAATGGAGCTGCATCCAGCTGGCGGCCGGTCACTAGTGGTGTTCCCCAGGGGTCAGTGTTGGGTCCAGTCCTGTTTAACATCTTTATTGATGATTTAGATGAGGGGATTGAGTCCATCATCAGCAAATTTGCTGATGACACCAAGTTGGGAGGGAGTGTCAACCTGCTGGAAGGCAGGAGGGCTCTGAAGAGGGATCTGGATAGACTGGAGAGATGGGCTGATTGCAATGGGATGGAGTTCAACAAGGCCAAGTGTAGGTCCTGCCCTTTGGCCACCCCAAGCCCTGCAGCGCTCCAGGCTGGGCACAGAGTGGCTGGAGAGCAGCCAGGCAGAAAGGGACCTGGGGGGACTAATTGACAGGAAGCTCAACATGAGCCAACAGTGTGCCCAGGTGGCCAAGAAGGCCAATGGGATCCTGTCCTGTATCAAAAATAGCGTGGCCAGCAGGACCAGGGAAGTGATCCTTCCCCTGTACTCTGCGTTGGTGAGGCCACACCTTGAGTATTGTGTTCAGTTCTGGGCCCCTCAGTTCAGGAAAGATATTGAGGTGCTGGAGCGGGTCTAGAGAAGAGCAACAAGGCTGGTGAAGGGACTGGAGCATGAGTCCTATGGGGAGAGGCTGAGGGAGCTGGGATTGTTTAGCCTGGAGAAGAGGAGGCTCAGAGGTGACCTCAGCACTGTCTAGAACTACCTGAAGGGAAGTTCTAGCCAGGTGGGGGTTGGTCTCTTCTCCCAGGCACTCAGCAATAGGACAAGGGGGCACGGGCTCAAGCTCTGCCAGGGGAAATTTAAGCTGGGTATCAGAAAAAAACTCTTCACAGAGAGAGTCATCAGGCATTGGAATGGGCTGCCCAGAGAGGTGGTGAATTCACCATCCCTGTGGATTTTTAAACGCAGATTGGATGTGGCACTGAGTGCCATGATCTAGTAAACGGACTGGAGTTGGACCCAGGGTTGGACTTGATGATCTCAGAGGTCTTTTCCAACCCAATCGATTCTATGGTTCTATGATTCCAAATAATTTAAATATGCAGATAGAAATCTAGAAACAAGGACAGAGTAGATAAATAGTTTTAGTTTCCAGATCTTGGTGTCTCCAAAATCTTTGGAATTTTCTTGCTCAAATATGTCCTTTTTTGGAAGACAAGTCAGATATATAACATTTTGTAAGATTTCTGTAGCACACTTGCTTTTCCATACTTTGAAAATTAAGTACATTTCCCTGCTTTGTTTTTAAAAGAATGTTCTATTTTCAACTTTCATAAAGGTAACAGCCTTTTATTATTAAACAAGTAAAAAAAAGTGTAATAAAAAGGTCAAATTTACTGATGAAGGACTTAATTCCCAGGGAGATACATTTCAGTTTTAGAAAAGCTCTGAACAGTGACCAAAGGGAAGGGAGTAGGCGTTATCCAGCAACCTATGGGAGCTGGTGACAGTAAGAGAAGAAAACCACCTCTCCTCATTCCAGCCTTTCCTGAGGTAACACACACTGGTTTTCCTACTCTGTGTGTTTTTCATTTTAGCTGGTTTATATTTCTAAAAAAATATGAAAGCATAGTTTCCTCCTAGTACAACATACAAAAGCAACAGGCAAGGTGATGCAAGCTCTGCAAGTTAGTAATAGGAGAGGAAAAAAAAGGGTAAGCAGAGATACAATGCATATGTAAAACACATCAAACTGAAGGCATTGGTACTACTCCTGCTCCAGGTCACTGATACAGTCAGTAAACAAGGCAGAGCCACAGGTGCGCACTAATCAAGTTTCCATATGACATCAAACTGCGAGAACCAGCTGACACACTCAAGGACAAGGCTGCCGCTCAGAGGGACAGATGGGCTGGAGGAACAGGCCAACGGGAATCTCATGCAATTCAAAAGGGACAAATGTAGAGTTCTGTGCCAGGGAAGGAAAACCCCTGGCAGCAACAGAGGCCTCTCTGCTGAAAAGGTCACTGGCCTCGTGTCAGACAGCAAACCAAACAGGAGCCAGCAGCATGCCCTGGCAGCAGAAAGGGATACCAGAACCCTGGATTGTGTTAGCAGGAGCCCAGCCAACAAACCAAGGGAAACAATCATCCCCCACTGGCCGCCATTCACTGGACCACACCAAGATACGGCACCCAGTTTGGCTCTCCCAGTCCAAGGAGGACATCGATAAACCAGACTGAGTCCAGCAAAGGCCACCAAGACATCTGGAGGTGGAACATCTGTCCCATAAGAGAGGCTGAGGTTTGTGAGGGCCAAACAGGAGTCACACCACCACCTTTTGAGGAAGCCATCATAAAGAAGAAGCTAGGCTGGTCTGAGCAGCACACAGTGAGAGGACCAGACACAGAACTGAAATTAGAGGTTCCCACTGGATGTAAAAAACAGATTTTCCAGTGTGAGGCCAGGCCCAAGCAGACCGATCCTGACCTCAGAGCTGGTCCTGCTTGCAGCAGGAGCTCAGACTAGTTAGCTCCTGAGCTCCTCCCTTCCTGCCCAAATTGTTCTGTGGCCTATGAAGTGCTGCTCACAGAAACACATCCTGCAGGAAAGCTTTGAAATACAAGTTTAGTAACTCCATTAATGAAGATGTGGATTGTTGTGTACTGACAATCAGAATAGTATCTAAAACAGCTGGTAAGGTGTAGCCAAGTTTCCCAGGAAGCCAGGTAAGTTAGGATATTGCATCTAATATTAGAAACAATTTTTTTCAGTTTATATAGCTGAGAAGTTTCTTTCCATGCAATCCATAAACCACAACCACGCAACCAAGTAGTAAGGCTCACCTGAGGATTTACTTTGTGCAAGAACAAAGAATCTGAAGATGCATACACACAGATGTCTGTATAAGGGAAAATTAAGAGCTCAGGTGTCAAAGCTTTCTTACATAAAGGATACAAACTTTCATGATGCAAGAAGAAATTTCTTAGGGAGAGAAACTTTTAAAAAGGCTTCAGAAATCTGAAAAATCAAAAGGCTATTGTATGGTACTTAGCTATGGCAGCTGTTCGGTTCTAGAAAGCCAGAAAACTTGGACTCCTATCAGTCCCAGCACTTACATGCACAAGTAGAAATGGGACTTTTTGAAATGGCAAGTGTCAGCATTAACGAATATGCACATCTTTACTGATGCTTTACATGAAATGGAAGCCTTTTGTTTCACTTTTCATCTCCAAAAACTGAAGAATGTGCCTTCACGTAGCCTTGGACAGAGAGACAAGATAGCAGAGGGACAGTCTGAACAGAACTTGACAGCCTGGGCTATGGCAATAAGAGATGATCCAGCTGTCTCTTTAGACAGGCAGCATATAGCTCCACTTCTGCAATGCCTGAGCAAACGCTTCCAGTGAACCTAATGAATCATTTCATCTCAAACCCAATACTCTTCTGCAACAATTAACACAATATTTTCTTCACTTCTTAATTCCTCATACAACACTACCATACATTGTTAATCACCCATCCCATTTCACACCAGACCTGACTGCATTTTGCGATGAGATTTGCATATTAAGTTCTCCTACAACCTCGAAATTATTCCAGCCTCCAGGATGTAAGCTCGTTTATTAAAAGTACAGTTATTTCTAGATCATTGATTAAAGTATTTGCTTTATGAAACACTTCAGACATGTTATAATCACACTAATAGGCATCACTCAGCATGTCTGACTGTATTGCATTATATGACAGAAATTATTACACAGTACAGGTAAAATCCTTCCAACCTTTCAAAAAACAATGTGCACTCTTTAAAAGAGAAAGCATAATTCCAAGCTAGATTTAGAAATCTTAGTACAAACAGGTGGCATTTTCTGGTGAGTGTCATGTGCAGGAAAGAAGGGTGAGAAGGAAAGAGGTAATTAAGTAACTTCCAAGTTACAGTCCATAGCACCATTTGCAAAGTATACAGAGTAGTAAGAAAAATAAAATACAAAATTGGAAGGATGTTATGGAAGTCTAAACCAAAAATCCAATAAACATATCTTCGTAAGGCAATTCAAACATCCTTCAGCATCCAAAGAAAGAATGGGGGATTAGGAATGGGGCTTTTGTAACTGATCACAGCATCATCAAATCCGTTCACACACATGGTTAAGCTACGCTCATGTACCACTGTTATATCACATTCCATTAAAAAAAAAATCACAACACACTGAACAACTTGGACTTTGTGATCTAAGGACAGATTAAGAATGACACTTTGTTTTCAGATGGCCTACACAGGGGAGAAAATTTCCACACAGACTTCTGTAGTATGTACTTTTACAAAATTAACATTTGACCCTTAAAGGCATACCTGAAGTTGAAAGACTGATGTAAAATTAGTTTTTGATCCAGCATATTTCTCTCTCAGTTGTCCAAGTTATATTTGTTTACTTTGCAGAGAAAACGTATGTTTCTACTACTAGCAACTCCAGTAGTACAAGTAATATGCTAAACCTCATAATGTCATTCTCTGTGTTTTCTCAAAATCACAAGCTAATATAAAGAAACATCATTAACAACAAAAAGCATGACAATGATTGCAGCTTGTTTTCTGAAAAGGAACAGAAAATTATATAATGAATGAGTTAATGATTTAAAATGATGGAATATAAATATGTGTCATTTTTGCATGTTCATTTATCTGTCTGTAGCTACATTCCTTTCAGTTATGATACTCTTTTCAGCAGTTTTAAATTGCGAATAAATTAAATTTGAAAAAATATGTAAAGCCTTGAGAAAATGTAAACAAATACAGATTTAGACAGTTTTGCCAGTGGAGATTTAAATCCTAGGTAAGGGTACTCCTACAACCATAAAAAGGTCTTGAAGCAACTAGCAAGACACAAGAAAAAGAAGGCCAAAGCCCTTACCAAACAACTCAGTGCTAGAAAGAGAGTACCTTGCAATACAGAACATCAATATCATTTACTTCTAAACAAGTGTGACACCATTTTATGACTCTGCAAAATGAAGTTACTCCTGACTTTATAGGGCATAAAGCCTCTCCCATCATGCCACCAGTTTCACACAAGTAGACCTTGTGCCCAGGAAGGGGCACAGGCACTCCTTTTGATTCCTCAGGACAGAGCACAAGCACAGCTGGCAGTTAAGCATCCATCCCAGAAAATATGCTATCTGGTTAGCCCTGCAATTGAAAATGTAAAAAGAAAATTATAGGTAAGGCATGAGATCCAGAGCATCCCAGACAAGTAAATATATCTGTTCCTGAGCTTGGAGTTGGAGAAAAGGTGACCATACAACCTGAGCTACAGAAAGCCCAGCAAATTCCTGTTCTCGCCCCAGACTCCAAGATCTCCAGAGCAAGAGCTCAAGCTTTAGTTAGAAACAGAGAGGAAAAAAAACCTACCAAACGTAACACAGTTGCCAACAGTTGTAGTCATACGCTTAAACACAAAGAATAAAGACAAAAACTAATGTAAATAGTAGTCACACTGGCCCAATAGATAAGTCTTTCACTAAAAACACATGAGCAATGGGAAGAAGGCTCAGAATGAGGCCAAAGGAATCCGTTTTCCATCAGCTGAAAATAAATGCTTCCTCCTTGCAAATATAAGAAGTGAGCTCTGCTTTAACAGGCCAGACGCAACAGCCACTGGCCCACCAGTAGGTGAACAATGGAGAGAGAGGACTCAATGCCCACAAAGGGCATTCAGAATTGAACACAAAAAAGACAAGACAGACAAAAATCAAACTATCTGAGCAGGAAAGTTGTGTCTTGGACATTCCACACAGATTTGGGAAAGACCACCTTTTTCTAGAACAGCATGACAAACTATGCATGAAAACAAGAAGTGGCAAGAATGAATGAAAGGGGGGTTTGTGGTGCAAACGTACAAAACAGACAAATCCCTGAGATGTCACACTGAAAACACAGATAAAAGTTAGAAACAGCTTGTAGGGAAAGGACCTAAAATGAGGATCTAGTTGAACACAGCATGGAGATACTAACTTCAAAAACTAAATGAACAATGCTCAGCACATGATACTTTCTGTTTTGAAAATATGCCATTCAAATTCACTATGAAGATACTTTCAAAAACAAAAATTACAACTGCAGAACAAAAAAAAAGGTGATTCAGGTACAGAAGCAATATAAAAAAAGAAACATCTGATGTTTCAAAACTTCAGGAATCAGAATTTCAAATAAGTCACTGAAACTATAAACCGTATCTTTGTAGCTGTTGCCTTCCTTTCTAGCAGCTTGTCAGCCACCTGAGTTACAATAAAAAGGAATGTAATAAAGAATTTCTTCTTTAAAAAACATACTTTCATAACTCTAGTTATATCACCAGTAATAACTAGCTCTCTGGCGAGAATGGAGGGCATCACCTACAATCAAATAATAAACCAAAATAGATAATAATAAGAAATGATGTTTCAATGACTGAAAGGCAGGAGGGGTTGACAGCTGTACTAATGATGCACAAAAGGGTCAAGAGGAAGTTCCTTAACCTTCATATTATTGCCTGAGACACATGAAAGATTTGAAAAACTATGTTCTTTATGAAAACATCTGGCAGCAACTAGAGGTTCAAGAGCACAGCAGAAGTGTTTTTCACAGTTTGCCAACCAGACTGTAAGTATGTATGTGGTTGTGCTTGCAATCACTACTTATACAAAATGCCTTTTTTAAAAGCATAGTTATTTTCACCAAGTAAAAGATTAACACCTTTAAACATCTTGGCATTTCTCTATTTATTTTTGGGCAGGAAAAAGTCTGTTTCACCTTTGTCAGCTCTGCTGCAAACCTGTAATTTTCAGGCGTAACTGGAAAACAGTTATTTGTTCAAACTTTTCAGAAAAGATGTCTGTTTCTAACACACAAAAACTTCCGCACTGACTTGATTAGATTTTTATAGGAAGTGTTTAGCTTAATTTATACTTAAGGGCAAATATCCTCTGGCACTGTATCAAGTTTTTTCCTCTCATACAAGCTTTCCTCGACGGCTTGGTATTTCTCAGAATCAATAAACACCCACTTAACTACTGCCAATATTTAGTTAGGCTCGCACTATGTTTCTGTGCTTGTTAGCAGGGCCTCCCATCAAACTTCAGGAAGTTCTTGTAAACACGAAGCTCCAAATAGACCAAGACCTTCACCTGCCCACAATCTACGTCTGAAAAACAGGTATGCTTTTGAGGTATGCTTTACACTGAAAAAGTTGGCAGAATGCTTACTTTATTCCCCTGTGTTAATTCTCATTGTTGTAGCAACGCTTCCTCGCATGGTAGACGAGGAAAGCATGCCAACCTTTCCAATGAAACACACCTTCACAGAGGTGCTACGCATACAGCACGCTTTGGAAGGAACACCAGATAAAGCGAGGAGAACAGCTGTTTTCCCCTCTCTCCGTGAGTGGCTCCTGCATGACACCGACACCGCTCTCTTGCGGTGCGGGAAGCGGAGCGCTGACTGCCCATCACCAGCGTGACTCAACCCTTTTCGGTGCATCCCCGCGCCGAGCGGGGCCGGACTCCCGGAGCCGGGGACCAGCCCTGCCCTGCGACGGCACCTCCCCGGCAGCGCCCGCCCGAGCCGGGGGCGAGCGGCACGGCGGCTGCACCGCCGCGGGGCCGCACGGGGATCCGGGGAGGCGACAAGGGTTTCACAAACCAGTGTCACAACTTGGCTTTCCAAGCCAGGCAGCGCTGCCGGAAAAGCCGGTTCCTAAAACACGGGAGACAGGCGGCCAGCGGCTGCCGGGCCGGCTCTCGGCGCTAGGAGCCTGCTGTCCGCCGGCCCGGGAGAAATCGCGGCGGGTCTTGCGGCGGGTCCCCCCAGCTGGACTTCCATCGCCCCTGCCCTGCGCGGGCGGGCGCTGCCGGCGGGCGGGCGCTGCCGACGGGCGGAGACGCCGCCGCGCTGNCGGCCGCCACGGCCCTACCCCGCACCCTGCGCCGCAGGACCGGCCGGGACGCGCCGGTGGCTCTGGTTCAGCTGCGAGAAGCGCGGCTCCGAGCCCGGCCGGCACCAGGAAGCGGCACCTCCGCGGCACGGCAGGGCAGGGCAGGGGACGCCGCCC